>JBAMCP010000283.1:0-66191 GCA_037075105.1 Lissocephala sabroskyi
CTTTAAATTCGGCGACATTTTTTGCATGTCGTTTATCTTCATTGCGTATGCAAAATTTTAACGAACACCAGAAAAAACGGCAGAGCGCATCTTTTGGTCGCTGCACGGCAGCCATAAATAAAATAGGAAACTAGAAGCTTTAACTTGGCTAAACCGAATTTTGCTTGCTCTAAACTGAAGGCCGGGGGATTGCGAAGGGTTTTTATAAGTTCTTTAAAATATTCTGGCAGTGAAGAGGAATTAAATATAATTCAAGAGCCCACGGAAGCTGCGAACCTCTAAAAGGCTTATTGAAAATCAAGGGGATCAAGTTCTTTGGTCCTGCAAATATTTTTTCCCTGAAGAATATTAAGCTTTTATTGGCATATTAATTGCCTGACTTAAGCCAAAGGGATGGGAGTGGCAGACTTCCGATGAATGAAAGTAGAAAATTGCCTCCCATTGTCTTGATCCGTTTGCATCCTTTTTAGTGATTTACTTTTGCTTTAAGATTGTCAGAAGTTGAACTAAAGGAAACAAAGGGACAGACAAAGACAGATTCACAAGAAGAACCAGACTCACAGCACATATCTAGAGAGCTGAGAGTAGAGGAAACCAGAACCACTATCTGAGGCAAAAACCACAATCGCCTTTACTCGATGCCGATTGGAGCACAGCAGGGAGTAGAAAATTTGTTCGGGAGCAAACAGAAAGCAATGAAAATTCCACCTTTCCTGAAACTGTTTTTGATCAAACTTCCATAGGGTGCGAAAGGGCGAGAGGCCTCTGAGGATAGAACGGCAGGAGTATGTCATTTCCTCTGAACTGAACCACTCGAATTTCTTGCTGTGGTTCCCCAACTTCAATTTTCAGATAACGAGAGTAAAGCGCCCGTTCAAATTATATTTAGAGTATGAAAAATATGCAAGCAAACTTGGCAAGTCACAGGAAGAGGCTGTGGCGGTGGAATTCAGCCTGCCTGCGTTGGCTGCCTGGGCCAGGCCAAAATACTTGACTTGTAATTTTCTAAAAAGCTCAGGCTGATTTTGAATTTTGTGTTTTGGGGGGCTGGCTTCCTTTTGCTTTTATTTTTTCAGCTGCTTGCGAATTGCAAACTTGATTCGTTAGTCGGTTTTCTCTACATATTTTCTCTTTTCAGAAATTTATGAATTTTGGCTGCCGAAAATTCTGGCTTTAGGTTTCTTGTTCTCACAAAAATCAGTTGATCCCACCGGTCGGTCTTCTTTTGTTGTCTTAACTGTGCATTTTCAATCACTGTGATGCACACAAAACACACGTACAAACACACAAGCACACACACACACAGATTACATTTGCATGATGTCTGATGGATGTACTTGATATTTTGGCCATTACCTTGATTATGACGCCGGTCGGAAATCCGGCTTAATTGTAAGTTTTGAATATCAAAAAATTCACTCTGACCTTTGTTCTTCATCCTTCGCCTTTGCTGGTAAACTTTATGATATTATTGGAAAGCTTTTCGTGCATTTCAAATGCATTTCCCACTCACTTTTCATTGTCAACAATTTCGAATGGGCGTGGCCGACTTTTGCCTTGAAACTTTTCTTAGACGACTAAGCGACTTGAGATGTTGAAAAGGACGAGAGGACTGCGAGGGAGCTTATTTACCAAGTGATTTTCACAGCAAAACTGTCCAATGTAAGAGACTTGGGGGACTTCGAGGTGGGCAACTTGCGAATTAAAGTGTCGCAATTTCATTTGATAGTTGACGACTCTAGGAAAGTTTTCTATTGGCTTTGATTTATTGTGAGAACATGTATAATGAGTTAATAAAATATTCTTCATTATGAGATGTCATTCGGCTCAAAGTATTAGAATTAAATTTTGGAGAGGCTTTCGGGAAAGGAAATCAAGGCAAACAATCTTATTTTTGTTCTTTGGAAGAAACTCTATTCTGTTTCTTAGAATCGAATGGAAGAACTTGAATAATCATACGATTGTTTTAAATTTTTATTTAAATATATTTACTCCCAATTAGCTCCTTGGAAATGACTAATCCCGGGCTTATGTCATACGGCGAATGCCTGAAGACAGTCTATTAAGTTGCTTGTTTTCATAAATTACAAATTTATCACCCTATTTAATCCCAAATAAGCCAAAGTTAATACGAAAATTAGTCATGCCGGGGCGGCTTTATGTTTTATGAACACGGCATTTCGGGGTTTGGTTTGAGGACAAGAATACCATAAATTCTGGAGAAATTCGACCGCTTTAATCAAACGAAACGTGCAATTTGCTAAATGCATTTCGTGTCTTACAACCAGGAAATTAGTCATACCGAACCCAAGCTCGAGTCCAAGCCCGCAACCGTAACCGTAACCAAATCCTATCAATTTTCGCCCCTGCCATGCCTCCAGCTATTCAGGGACTCACACTCACCCTCAAGAGCACGAAACGGAATCAAGAAAAAAGGGGAAAAAATGCTTGGGGTCAAATATCCTGGCTGTCATATTCAAAACACACCTTCGTCTTGCCTGCCCAGGAGGCAAAGGTAGCGCAGACGAGGGAACCAAGAAGGAAGAGAAAAAGATCCTAAATCTTTTGCGCCAATAATTCAATAATTTTACGCTTAAATCATAGACCAAATTAACCCATTTCCGGTGCAGACAGCGCCACATAAATTATGCCAGGACCCACCCTCTCCCAAATTGTTGGCCAGCAACGAACGACGGTCAACGTTGGCAACATTTTTTCGCCTTTTCCTTTGCATGGCCCAACGTTCAGTTGAAAAATTCAAAACGTCTTTTGCCTTGTCGCCTTGCGCTTATCTTTGACATTGCCAAACGAGACGCGACGGAAGGGGTCGCGGGCTGGCAGGTAGTTGCAGTTGATAGTTTGTACGAAAAAGTTACTCTAGGCGAATTCGCATGAGCGTGAAAATGGTTTTTCGTTTCGTTTGCTACGTGCGAGAGCCGCGAACTACCCAAATGTGCCAACTTCTACCGCAACGGACCCGCGGACCGTCGCACAGTTGGGCGGTGGGCAGCGACTTTGCTTGATTGTTGAAGAAGCCAGCTGGGGCGACCGATACGACGACGACGTTGAGTACAAGCTGGAGTATCAACTTCATAGCCACTGCCCCTGGCAGCCGCGGCCACTTAGATAAACTCAATGAGGAGGACGGGGCGGGGCGGGGCGAGCTTTGTTGCGCTCCGGTAAAGACAAGCTGACAAATGCTGAAACGTATCGTATGCCATCTATCATCGTGCATTAGACAAGAGACAGGCAGCGTCGACGACGACGGCTCCTTGGTAAGGTGTGTGGATGGGGTTGGCCGGCTAAATGAGTGGCAATGAGGGGGCGGGCTTGGCATCGTAAAGTTAAGTGGCCGTTCGATGGCCAGTTTGGCTTGGCGTTTCAGGTTACAATGTTAATTTCCGTCTTTGGTTGTCCGGACTTTTGTTACCAAAGTTGGCTCCGCTCGGCCAAGCCGCCAACTGTTCGCTGGCCTTTGGCTCGAGAGCACTGAGATTTATGCGCCAGCAGTGCAATCATGTGGAATGCATGTTAATTACATTGGCAACGAGATGCCGCCGGCGGTTTGGCTGGCTGTTCATCCATCCATGCGGGGGGCGAGTGGGTGGGGGACAGCTTGTTGTTGGAAATCAATTTTATGTTATTAGTTAATAATTACAAGCAGTCACCCAAGCTGCGTAAGCAGCTGAGTGGGGGGCTGGGCATCCACTTAACCCACTAAAGCCGTCCGATCCTGTCGACGGTGTCTGCACCTAGAGCCTGGGGTTAATGCATGTTACGTGTTTGAACTGTAAACGAGCTGGAAATGTTAAGCCCCCGCCCCCCTGCACAACCGGTGGAACATCAACTTTAAATTCGTTGCCCGGTGTCATTGCTGTGATGTGGGGCGGGTCTGAGGCAACCTGCGAATAATGTCGAGCTTAATGAATAACTCGCAATGGCAGTTATGGCAATTACAACTACAATAATTTGACAATATTTCCGTGCACACGTTTCCAGGGAACGGCCATCGAACTGTCTGTCGCTGGCAACGGCCCGCCAACCGCCCCGGGAGCCCGTCGTCCTTATCCGGCGAGCTGTACTCGTTCACGTAGTCAATTGGCCGGAAATGTCGCTGCGGCATAATTTGTCAATTGTGCGTGTTGATTTCTGAATTAGCTAATTTGGTTTTTAGTTATTAGACGATGATTATGAATGTGGCCGCCGCCAACTGGGCGTGGCCATAACCGAACCATCGGGTTGTCGTTCGCTTTGGCTGCGATTCTCGAATGAGCTTTTAATAAGCCGTGGCTAACATGGGGTTAAGGGCCTTTAAGAGATCTACCAAGAGTTAATTAGCTTCAACAGAAAATAGAAAAGAAAGGTAAAAAATTAAGAGAATTATGAAATCCGACATAAATGAGCAAGGGTATAAAAAATGTCGTCGACCACCGTCCAAAGGCTGGAGGGAGATCAGGAGATCATTTTCCCTCTACCCTCCCTCTGATCTCTTGTTTATGACGATTCCTTTGTTGTTTAATATTCTCTCTAAATCAATGATCGATAACCTCCCATTCTCGCCCCTCTCCGCCGGTTTGGAGTGCCCATTAAGTTGCATTTGAAAAGGTTCTATAAATTTTCGCTGTTGTTATTTTGCCATTTATATTTTTTTTCGCACTGAGCTCGGCTCATTTGTGGTTTCTGCTCTTTCATAAAATTTATTCTTAATTTATTGTAATTTGTTGGTGGGCGTGCGAATATTTTGTTCCATATTGAAAATGCCGAAGCCTCCGTCCCGCCACGCCCCTCCGACCCACTGTCGAGTGATATTTGGGCCATAAATTTTTGAGCTGTGGTTTTGTTTTGTTTGCTGTTTGCACTTTCAATTCTACATTTAATTATGTTATATTTCCCGTGATGCTGTTGTTGTTGTTTTTTTTATCAACTGATATTAATTATATTTTAGGGGCCATTGCAATTAGGAAATTTGTTTTGCATATGTTTCAATAAATTACCAAATAATTTCCAGTTGACCTCAATGGAATTTGGGTAATGCAATTTTTTTTTGTGCGTTTGCGGTTGGATAAACAAATTTTTAGAGGACCCCGGGGAGGGACAATAAAGGACATTGTCCAATGTTTCAATGAATTGAAAATAATTCGCAGGCGACAAATTAATTGACATGCAAAAACGCCGATTAATTTATGGAACTTGACGAATCCCGTAGAATCCGATTGGGAGATTAGTTTGCGAGTTTCACACATAACAAGAGACCAAGGCCTTCCTGGGTCCTTGGTCATTGACAAAGTAGTGCGTTCATTGAGGAAATCACCGGGTAACTCTTCCCAGTATTCAACCAACTCAACTCACCTCGCCTTGGGTTTCTCTTATATTCCCAAGCCTTGTCGGCTTAATGGGAAAGCTTTTGCCGTGCCGAAGATGACTGGAGAGCTTTTTCTGTCCGATTGAGTCCTGCAGGAGCTCTGGGGGAAAACACAAACAGCTGACCGAGCTGGGCACAAACAAAAAAAAAAACACAGACTCGGTGGCTGGGTCCTTAGGAATTCGCAGAAACGAATTCACTTCAGCGGAAAGGACGAACACGTGTTGTTTTTAGCTCCTCTTTTGTTTATTTATAAAACTCTTGCCCGACCGCAGAGGAGGTGAAAGCGACAAGATCAAATTAAGCCTTTTCTGGGGTTGAGTTCCGGGAATAATCAGGCAATTGAATTGCCGGCCTGAAAAATAAACATGAATGAAATTACACCAATTAATAAATTCGAATTCAAGCCTCAAAGAATTCCAGCATTCCCGCCAGGAATTTCAACAGCCGCTTTGGCATTTCACACACACAAACAGACGGCTGGCCGGCCGCCTGGCTGCATTCAAATCCACAAGAACAGCAGCGAAAAAATCTGCCCCACAGCAAAAAGTGTCAGCGGCGGCGGGGAGCCAGGCAAATGGGGTTCGTGGCAATGCATTTAAGCGCCGCTTGCCGGAGTATTATTGGCTTAAAAAGATAAGATGAGAATAAACTACCCACACTCACGCACCCGCACATGCACACCCACCGCAAATTGACTAAAAAGCCCTGCCCAGGGGGCGGACCGGCGGCCAAATCGCCTGATGGATACGCTCGGTTCGGCCCACTGTTCGGATCGGTCGGTTATCTTGGGCTGCCGGCGCGGCTCTTGTAATGTTGCACTGTCTGACAAGCAGACACAGCCGTGCAACGTCCTCCGCCCTTGATAAGCATATGCATTGCACTCTGCTTGTGCAGCTGGGCCACACATCGCGTATACGTAACCGGGGATGTGTGTATGTTTGTGCTGCTTGCTGTTGTAGAGATTTCAAGTGAATAACTTGTGCGGGTAAACATTTTAGATTTTGATAAATTGCAACTTATACGTTCTCTGTATAAATAAAAGATTTACGTAAATCGCCTGGTAAATGGCTGTAAAGAAAAGCGCCAACATCCTTACATACGAAACCCCAACGCCCACCCGCCCAGCGAACGTGGCGTGGTCGAGGCCAACGACTCGGTTCTTGCGGTTCGGAGCAAGCGGGGCTTCTTTGTGTGGGACGGGCTAGAAAAATTGCCGGCACGGGAGCAGTTGGCTAAGGAGCGCGGCTAAGCAGCTAACTGAAAACTGAATTAAAAGCCGACTCGGTTTCTGTGATTTAAAAACGTTGGCGCAGCGGGGCAACTTCAACTTGTCATAGCAAGCAGCATTTGTCCGGCATTTGGGAAGTTGGCCGCCTTGCAGTTTCCGTTCGCCTGTTGTAAATTTAAATGCAATTTATTTAAAAGCCACTTCCCAACTGGGCATGGCTGTGTGCGTGTGTGTGTATAAGGATATAAAATGCCACGTTTAAATCTTTTTTGCACCCAAGGCACCGCCATCCCTCCACCCCCACCAACACATGCAATCTGTTGCCTTTGCCGGTTTTAGGGGACGTTGGGGCGAATTTAAGGGCGGGGCAGAATGCGTACGTTGGCTGAGATCGCCTGCGTGACCCCAACGCCATTTAATCAACATTAGTGACGGGTTCGCAATGGCGCTGCTTGTTGGCCGGATGTGGTTATTGTGAGGAAGGATACGCCAGGGCAAAGCTGAGGGCTCCGGGGCGGATACTCGTTGCAGTTTCTGGCGAAAAGCTGTGGCGAAAATATATAAACTAAATGGCGTATTAATTGCTGTCAGCATGCGAGTTTTTAACTACATTGAAATTTGTGAGGCATCAGCAACAAATTAAGTGATAGAACGAGTGGAAGGGGAAGGGAAGAGGGTTGCCGGCTTAGAGGGCTGAATTTATAAATTACGCACCCTAATGACGATTTAAATGATTGAGGCTTCCTTTATTGTGGTCGCTGGGAAACACTTAAAAATTATAATTAAGTGAAAGAGAAAAGAAAGAGGATGTGAGGGGCAGGGGAGAAAAACAGCGTAAAGTAAATAAAATAAATAGAGAGATACATATTTTCTTTTTTTCGTGATTAGGTGAGAGACTGTTTTGACATAAAGAGAATCGTGCTTCTGGGTGGAAAGAGGGAAGAAGGATAAATAACTGGAATGGGTTTCCAGTCAGTAAATGCAGAAATATGGAAAGAGAATATTGAAAAAGAAGTACATTTTTCCCTACCTATTTCCAAAAAGAGGCTTCTACTCTTTTATTCTATCAAAGGCACGAAACGTTCTTTTAAGAAGACCCATTCCTATTTATTGTATTATAGAAGGATCTTATGATCTCATTATCCCGAAAGATTCTACTCCCAAGCATAGATTGTCGCCGTTGAATAGTGAAAAGTGAAGTTAATAAACAAACAGACCCACTGGTGGCTGGCGATTAGTCACGATCGCTGGGGAGATAAGAAAACAGACGGCCTTTCCCCTCTCGCACAATGCTTTGATTCTTTCGGCGTTGAGCTCTTATTTCTCGTTAATCGTATTTGATCTTTTATAAGATTTCTATTTCTCTTTTACTTCTTAAGCAACTTGAAATTAGAATCGTTTTACTCCCCACTCACCAGTCGCTTTGGGTGTTTGTACTTTGAGCAAATTTGCGCTAATCTAAGTGGTCCATTTGAAGTTGCACATTCGCGTTAATGCTGCAACTTTGCGTCTATTTAGCACTAAATGCCATTACTTTCGGTTTTATTCCGCGCAAGGTCAAAGGATTCCCGTCCGCCAACGCAGACACAGCCGAAAAGGAAGGACCGGAAAGCGGCAAGAGGGAAACGGGGGAATTTTATTTACTACACATAAATTAAAGTGGACGAGTTAAGCGGCTCCAGCAAAGGAAAAAAAGCGAAACACAACAACATCAACGGCAGCAGCAGCAACAGCAACAACAAGGAATAACGGGATAGTGGAAAAATGTGGAACTATCAAAAAAGTTTTAGCCATTGCAATACCGCAGGGCGCTTGGACTTTTGCGTGACCCCGTTGCGGTGCGTCCGGCAAACTGGAGTGTAATTGTGTACGTGTGTGTGTGTGTGTGTTGGCCATTTAACCACAAAGTAAAAGCGCAGCATGCAAACGGTTCGCCTGTAATTTCAACTGGAAATCGCAATGAGTGGAAATTAATGGACGAAACTAACTCAAGGTTATAACGAGCCACAAAGGCGTGGCGGGGACGGGTGGGAGTTATGACATCCTTAGAGAGGTCCTTGGGTCATTGGCCTTCTGTGAATTGCGTTTTAAACGGGCAATCACTACACATCCTTCACTCGCTCGGCGAAATCAATGAGCACTTGCGAAGTTCCCACCACCCTCTGTCAACCACTTGGAAAACTCTGGCACACTCCCTCACCATAAAGAGCGAGAGAGACAGAGCGAGGGAGTAAGAGTTTTGAGAAGAAAGTTTCCCTTGAGCAGAAATCCCGTTTGGGGTGTTTGACGCCCGCCACGAGATTTCTTAGGCGAATGCGGCAGGCAGGATGGTGGATACGGAATGGAAAACTTGGTGGAAAACTATGCAAACAACACTCGTAAATAAGTTCGACGACATTTTTAATTACATTATGGGAAAGTTTGTGGTGCGTTGGTCTAAGAAGATCGATCGATGTGCATTGCGGCCATAAATAAGCAAGAACAACTGCCCAACAACAACAACAATAACAACAACACGACTAAGAAACTTAATCTGGACAAAATACCCACACACACGTACGTCGGCTGTAATAAAGGTCGATGTAAAATTCGTGGGAAAAGTTTGGTCAAAAAACTTTTGGCGGTAGAAATTCCGAAAAGCTTCTGTTGACCGGCCGGAGAAAATTGCGCTCTCCAAAAATTAACTGAGATTTCCAGGCTGCATTTAATGAAATGCATCCTCCCCCTCCCGCCCTGGTTAGGGTTCGGTAACTGTGGCTTTGGCACCCCATCAAAATTCGGCATCCTGATTAAGAAAAGCCCAGCCACATCGACCACCAAACACGAGAGCATGGCGAAGTACCCGAAGCCGGAAAAGTGCCATCCCCAAGCATTTTGGCAATTGCCATTGGGGCCGCCGTATCGGTCCGTCCTGCAGTCGTTCCAACCGGAAAACCGTGCGTGTGCATAGAAAAGGACGACAAACTGGTAAATTTACTCCCATCGACAACAGCAGGCGGGGGTGCATTCGATTTTTCAACAAGAATCTGCAGCGTTTGTATATTTTTCGGTTTGGTTGCTTCTTTTTCCCTCAGTCCTCCCCTTTCACAATTTTTCCGAGTCGTTTTCTATTGCGTTTTTCGAAGAAATTCAATTGCTGCACGTGTTGTCACCCTCCTTCCACCAGTTGGCGGGTGGAGGGAAATTCAGTTACTGTGGACACCCGATAAAAAAGCCAACAACGCCTGAGAAATAAAGCGATAATTTCGGGAGCTTTGTATTCCCGAACTGATGCTAATCGGAGGCAATCAGTCAATATAAGCAGCAGCCGATGAATGCCTGATTCGCGATCTTTGATTCGTAACCAACGAATTAGCTTATAAATCTTGCGAACGACTAGTGCGGTTTGTTAATTGGCCATTTGGAATCCTTACTAGTGGCGGATTCCTCTATGTTTTTCCTTATTTCAGCCAAACAAATCATATGCAAATGCTTAGTTCTTCTTCTCTGAGATCTTCGTTCTCTGGCTCGCTTGGTGGCGCTGCTTTTGGAGTTTATTCTGTACCACAACTCATGCATTTGTTGGGGCGACAAGCCGCCCGAACTGCCAAGATCTCTGGCCTCAAACTTACGTCGCGTACGCGTCTCCGAGTTGCCTGGGCGGCCACCTCTCGACCAGCAAGCGTTGGTGTTAAAAGCAACTGACGCCAGCACTTTGCCAACCAAAATATCGCGCTCTTCTTTATCGAATTTATACTTGTGTGCCATAAGAAGAGAGGTCGTCATGGTTTCCAAAAAAAAAAAGATGGAAAAAATGTGTGGGTATCCTGGATGGTGCAACAAACTTGTTTACCGTTGGAGGCACACTGGGGCACGTAGTCTGTGGCCCAAGCAAAGTTGCATAAAGTCAACAACTTTCTTTTTCCCTCGGTTTTTTTGCCCTGCATTTTGTGGTGGCTTAGTGACTTGGAAGTTGCTAAGCTGTCGTGGTGACAAGCGCCCGGAGACGATTCGTTGATGACACTTCAAGGTCGATGGAAGCAGCAGGCTGCGCCCTGCAATTAACATGGGGAGGGGGAGGGATATAACCGATGATGCAAGCTGACGTGGCGGGCCAACCAAATTTGTCTGTCTGGCTGGCTGGTGGGCTGACAGGCTGACAGGCAGGGGATATTATCAATCACAGTTGGTTGGCCTCAACGACCTCTGCTTGTCGATTTAGAAAAGCCAAATTAGTGCAATTTGTGCGCCAGTTGCACAGCCAGGGCATGCAATTTATTTAAATATATGGGTGCGGCACTAATAACAACAAAAAACCAGACACAAAAACAACAACAACAAGAGCAAACAACGGGGAGTTGCCACTGGCAACTGGCCGGGGAACTAGCAAAAAACCATTGCCTACTTATGTGGGCGCCGCGGAAAATGCGATAAAATTTAATGCAGGAAAACAACCGATGAGGAAAAAAGAGAGAAGGGAGCAAGGAGGCGGTGAGAGTGGGTGAGTAAGTCATGGAAACGAAGCGATGTTGGAGGGCACGGTTGGGATAGCAGTTAGGCCGCCCGTTTAGATTGGCCGGCGGTGGAAGTGGTAAACAAAAATTTTGCTGCCTGAATGTACAAATTTTACAGAAACACGCTAAAACCATTAACTAAACAACAGGCAACAGCAACAACAAAAACTGCCACTACAAGAACAAAAACAGCAAATAAAACAAACAGACACATGTGCAGGCGCAGTAAAAATGACTGTTTTTCGTGGGCCACCCGCCGGCAGGCCGGCCACCTCACGCCCACGCAAATAGCAGCAGCAAACAAGTTCATAAAATAGGCATCCGTGTATGTGTGGGTGTGGCTGTGGGTGACGGCGGCTGGGGGCCAACGAGCGACCCACATGTTGTCAATGCATAAAACAATTTGCAACGGAAATTGCAATAATTAACTTTATGTACGGCGCTTGGCTGGCAGGCCTGCCTGCCTGGCCTACCTGCTTGAGTGACGAGGCGGCCGGGAGTCGGAGGGCTTTGCAGGAAACTTAAAATTGCCGTTGCCGGTTCGCTTCGGTTTGGTTGCCGTTGCATGCCACGCATTTGCGGCCTGTTTGTCTGTTGTATGTTTTTCTAATTCAATTAAAATTGGTAGTCCCCTCCACCCACTCGACCTCCGGCCGCCTCCGCCCCCACTCATTAGCCAGTCGTACGCCTGTAAGCAGCTGTTTACGCTTGTGTGGGTGTTAATGTTAACTGTCACTACATTCGGCGGCCGGCGTTGCCGGCAGGGCGGCCATTTCAGTTTATTATGTAACTGTAAAAACGCACAGAGCAATCTGCCGAGCAGGCGGCTGTGCGTGTGTGTGGGTGGGCAGTTGATGTTATTGGCATTGTCCTCGTCGTTGTTGTAGATTTGGCATCGATTGTTGCTGTTGCTGCTGGCGTTCGTTTTGTTGCCGAGGGTGCCTGTGAATAATTGAAATTCTATGGCTGCTCGACGGAGCGAAAGAGTGGCCAGGTTCCGCTTTTGTTGATCGATATTGTAATTTAATTGGCACACCTCGAAAAATACACAAAGAGTTTTCTTTTTCCATTTTTTTGTTTTTTTTTTGGCAGCAAAACAAAAATCAGATGTTGGAAATGAAAACAACAACAGCAGAACGGCGATTCCGGCGTTGACGGCGAGTTAAATTTTACTTGGTTATCCTTGTAACAGTTTCTTGATCTGCGTATTCGTTGGGAAACGAATATATTTGTATTCACTGGATAATCGGAAATCACTTCAAAATAGAGTCGCCATTGGAAAGGGCCCAAAGAAACTTAACCCTTTCCCAGTTTTTTTGATCCGAATTAATATTCTCATTCGCTTGTAACCAAGTGCTAGAATTATGGAGCCTAAAAAATAGGCTGGAAATAAATAAATATAGTAAATATAGAAAACAAAAAAAGGACATTTAAAATAATTTCAAGTACCTTCTCAAGTGGACTTGAATCTTTCAAATAAAAAATTTCGTAAAACTAACTTGTATTGTAAAATTTTTAATTCCATTTTTTAAAAGGAACCTTTCCTTTAACCCCGCCCCCGATTTATAACGTCAATTAGAATCGACCTGATCTCCTCGTCATTTACATATAAGAAGAATATTTCAAGTCTTAATTATTTATGCATTTCCAGTAAATTGATTTACTGTGATTGCCGAATGGACGATTCCGTTTATCAAATGGCGTTCATTTTCCCAATTGCAACTTTTAGTTGGAGGAAAGTTTTCCGTTTTATTTGAAGTCCATTTGGGGTTAGTCCCCTCGTAGGGCAGCTGTGTGGATATTGATTTGCCATTATGCATGCTGCTCGGCGGCGAATCTAACGCATAAATAAACTGGAAACTGTTTTTACATTACAATTTCAACGATTATGCTGAATTTTGAGTAAAATTTTTACACGCACGCCGGCGCGCAAAATGCGCAAATGCGATTTTAATTAATGCATTTTCAGTTTGCCTCCACACTGGAAACGGCCTGGATGGCTAAAATAGTTTGGCAACAGTGGGCAGATGGGCAGCGGGAGGATGGCATTTCGATTTGGTTGAAAATTTTTTTTTTTTTTTTGGGTGGCAAACTTGATTATTTATTATTTAACATTAGGCTAATAACCCAGAGAAACAAATCATTATGGATGGAAGGACCATTATCGCGAAAGTTTTCAGTTGCTTTTAAACTTCCCCAACTCCCCGCAATCCCATCGCTCTGCCGGTGTTTGCAGTCCATTGGATTTTTGGGGTTTTTAGTTTTCGTTTCATTAAATGCAAAAAGTAAATTTCGGATTATGGGATTTGGCTGTTTGCTTCAAATTTACTCCTCCGTCAAAAAGGCTTCCGTCGACCCAGATAATGTCGTGCTCTCTCAATTATGCTGGCCGTAAATATTAATAATCAATTTCAAAATTTCCACTACTCGATTTTCTTACAAACCATCGAAAAGTGGGCGGCAGAGTGTTCAGCTCAAATTAAAATAGGGTGGCAAAGTGTGGATACAAAGTAGGAAAGAAGATGGGGAGAATACGATACTATGGAATATGGAATTTTCATTATTATCTTAGTGTATAAATTATGCCAACAAATTATTCAAGCATACATAATCAAGGAAATTCATCCTTTCGCACAAAAACCAATGAAAAGCACAGCTTCACACATGTGGAGAGTGAAGAGTACAGATAGCTGTGGGTGGTAAAGCTGTAAGAATTCAGGTGTATTGAGCAGCTGGTTTCTTTGGCCGGCTTATTGTGTAAATTATCTGAAGCATACCAGCCGACGGACAGACGGGCAAAGAGGCTGTTGTTAATTTGTTGATTTAAGTCTCGTGTGTGTGTGGGTGTGTCCGTTTGCCTTAATAGATTTCATATTAATGGCCAGAGCCCGGCGCGGAACCATTTGAAGTTTATTTACACTGATGTTCATAGTTTTGTTGGGCCGGCTTAATAAAGGTCAGCAAAGAGGAAAATCATCGCCGGTCATTTGAAATTTGTGTGTGTGCGCAGCTGGAAACTCCAGGTTGATTAGTTCTCCATTCGCCCAAATTCTATGGATCGATGATCGACTCGATTTGGCAATTAAATGGTTGGTAGGTGTGCGCCCGGCCATTTGACTGTTGCTAATTAAGGAAGTTCAATTTAAACTTATGTGGAGAAACGAAAGTTTCCTTTAAAACCGCCCGCACTCGCGCCCGCCCATCTGCCCAACCGCCGCTCTGTCATAACTCAGAGAAATGCGCAGAAATGCGTATAATTGAAATATCGTGACTGTGCGCTACTAGCCAGCAAATAAAATTATATTAAACGCACAGCAGCGGCAGCCAACAAACATCGGCAGCAAGCAACTAGACACACCACCCATTATAACTTTGGACATAATTTATGACAGCACTTGCAGCATTTTGCGTTGAAATATTTTCCGTTTTTGTTTCTCGTTCTTTTTTCGTCTTTTTTATGCACTATAAAGAACTCTTCGGAGAGCATATTAAGTAATAAGAGAGATTTGCAGTCCAATTATACAGCCAGTATGTTTTGTTGGTCTATCCTCTTATTCATATTCTTGAGTGTTTATTTCAACATCTATTCTTTCAGGCCTGAATATCTGCCCAACTGTCCCACTACCTGATCATCAGTCAATCTGCTTTTTTGTCTGTTTGACTGGAGCCTGTCTTTCTGCTGAACGTTATTCTATCTAATGCCCTGATTTGGCTGCCCATCTGCCCTTTTGAGCATTTGCTATTCGCTTGTGCGTTTGTCTAATATACAATTGGTCTCGTCTCCTTAATTCTACGAAGTAAAAATTAGGGTATATGACAGTCTTAGCAATTTTGAAACTACGTTTTCACTTGTTATTTTTTGCGGATGCTTGATTTTGTTTTGCTGGCGTTTTGAACTTTGCGTGTCAGCAATAATACCGAAATGTTCTTCTGCCTTTGCCTTTTGTTCGTGGGCAATGTTTCTAAATTTGCCAAACGCAAAATTGGCCCTGCTGCCAAACAGATACAAGAACAACAAGAGCATTGGAAGCCACCAGATACAAACACTCAGATACGCAGATACACAAGTGTACAATTGTTGAAGTCAACTTTGCATGTGGGCCAGGGAAATTGTGGCGGTTCGCGAATCGCCCATGAATCTGAGTGTCTGTCCAACTGTCTGGCTGTCGCGGAGCCTGTCTGTCGGACTGTTCGACTGTCCGCCTGTCCCCTTTGTGCATATCGCGGAAGCGTGCGCGCACGACAGTCTTTAAATAACGGTACTCTTGTGTGCGACCCCACAATGGCCCTGGCGGTGCTCTTTTATCGACCAGCAAAAATCTCGGGAATACAATGTAACAGTTTGTCAAAAAGTTGGCAATGAAAGTGAAATGCGTAGGGGACACTCACACACATTCATACATACAATGGACCTCGATAAATTATATGAATTTTAATGATTTTCAACAATAAAAAGCAGCGTATTTTATTTATTGTTCTCGCTTCGCAGATATCGCACAACAAAGGAATAAATAAACAATTGTGCCCGTCCGACCCAACGGAGATTTTAACTAACCGTGAAGGTGTTTGAATGCCCTGTCCGTCCCCCATGACATTCAGCGCCTCTCCAACCGGAACATTGAATTACCTACAGATTTCCAGTCCATCCATCGCGAGTCATCAGGGGAAGTTCGCTTTCATCTATCGCAGAGGAGTGACCATGAACCGAGCTGTGATCCTGGTATTCCTGCTATTGGCATTCTACGAAACCTGTTGGGGTTTCAAAAAGCGACTTGTGAAAGGTTCGTATGGGGGTTCATTTGGGATTTGGGGAGAATTTGGATGACTTATTTGTTTTTCTTTTTTTGATTCCTTAGAAGTGTGCAATGAGAAGGGCACCGGCGAGTGCCGGCATGCAGATACTTTCCATTACGATGCGCGGACAGGACAGTGCAGGCAATCGGTTGTCAATTTGGATCCCTGCGGGTTCTTCAAGAACTCACATGCCTGCGAGAAATTGTGTGCTGGAGTGCGCAGGAGTCGCTTGAGGCCCAAAATAATGCGCCGCAGTCCACCGGGCAAGCTTGTCAACAACTGAATTTGAAATAATCCAACATAATAAAATGTCCTTTTCACAAAAAAAGTCTTTGCATATTTTCCCATATCGCTTATAATTTGCTGGCTATAATCCGCTAAGTCGCTTGCTGATTTTCACGCTGACAGAACGACAGAACCGATGGCGGAATTCGTCTCAAATTTAATGGTTTGCTTGAAGTCGAGGAAACCTTAGCATTGGACAGTATTCACCATGAAGTTGTTGCTGCTGGTCGGTATTATCCTTTGCTGGACGTGTTTCAACTCGAAGGCGCAACTGCTTATAGACAGTCAGTTGAGGTGTAGCGGGTTTTGAATGTTCTGTCTAATCCTTAACTTTGCATTTACAGAAATTTGCAGTGTACGCTACCTAGGGGTGTGTCGAGCCGACAACACTTTCTATTACGATACGCTTAAGAAGAAATGCTCTAAGGCCAGAGTTAATCAGGATGCTTGTGGGTTCTTTAAGTCCTTGGATGGGTGCGATAATATGTGCGCAAAGACTAACCAAGGAGAGCGGAAGGAGTAGGTGCCTTCTAAGACTACAAAATAACTATGTTTATTTCCGAACCGAGACTAAATGAATTTTTCAAGCCACGTTTGGCAATTAGCACCTGTTAAATTTGTTTCCTTGACATTATGGGTCATTGCATAGTCGCCGAAATGCTGTGGTTTAGGTGCCTTCTGAGCGTTATTTTAACTGGCCCAGGCCTACAATCAATGCCAAGGAGTCGTAAGCAAAACATACTCCATTTCAATTTGATTCTCTAAGGGTTTGTTCTGCCTCCTTGTAGCCCAATGCGTGAACTCGCAGTCGACGGCCAAATGCTCTGTCTCGGATACCTTTTACTATGTAATTCAGAGCAGGAAATGTGTGAAGGTGCCGAAGGGCAAATCGCCGTGTGGTACCTTCAAGACCAACCAAATTTGCACCACTCTCTGTGGCCACATAACGACAACGGCTCCTACCGCCACCACCACATTAAAGGGGATTCAACCGAAGACCAATGCACAATCGACCACCACAGAGACAATCGATAAAATTGTGGACTTGATAGTCGGCTTCCAGCAGTTAATGGTCAATATAAATAATATTATGGGAAGGTAGTTGTCTTTCATTGTTTGGATTGGGGGGCAGGGCTGCGGTGGGTGCCGTCTTCCTAACGTTGCGGCGAAAGCTATGACGAATGCCATTTCATGGCGATTGAGTATTTTCCTTCCTCTCCATAGAATTTTTATTGAAGGGTTTCACTCAAAGTTCTTGCGCCCCAAGATCGGCATGCGTTGGATTCTCTTTCTTGGATTTATTTTTCCTCTCGTTCATTCGATAAGCAGATTCTCTTTGTGTAAGTGCCTCCCATTGCCTGCTATGGTAAACAAGTAAATTAGAGAATCCTATTTAGCTATTTGTGAACGTGTGTTAACCACGAAATGCCCGCCCCAAGCAACCTATGTCTTCCAGAGGACCAAGGGTCACTGTGTCAAGATCGCGAAGAACACGCATCGCTGTGCTTACTTCAAATACGCTCGTCAGTGCGCTATGGCCTGCGGAGATGTAGGGTCAGACAAACACCTGATACCTGGCGATTCAGTAAAGGTCAAAAAAACTACTAGCACAGCCCATCCAACCAAAAGCACAACCGCAGTACCAACAATCACAACCACAGCAAATACCACAGCAAGGGCCTTAGCGGAATCCACAGCGGGAATCACAACGGGAACCACAGCGGGAGTTACAGCGGGAACCGCAGGGATAACCCCAACGGCAGCCTTATCGAAAGCCAAAGCAAGAGTCGCAGCGAAAGCCAAAGGCAAACGCCCAAGGAAAGGCAAATCGTGAGTCTCAGCGGCAACAACAGCCAGGTCTCAAGGACGACTTAAGGACTCCGAGAGCTTTGAGAAAGTATACAAACTAATTTTAAGTCAGATTCTAAAAAACTTAAATACAAAGAGCGATGCTATCAGAGAATACAAAATTATTGCGCACATATCTTCTTTGACCTCTTAAGAACTCTTTTGTTGACTCAAACGTTCGAAAATTATGAACTTAAAAGCCTTTTAATTTGCTTAACTAAATCAAGTAAGTTAAGCAAAGATAAATAAGAAGGTTAAGACGAGTTACACACTAATGCTTGTCAACATGTTGCCCAACTTCCGCAACATTTACTCGTCTGCCGGGAAATGTTGCTCAGGCTTTACTGTGCAGTGGGTTTTGAATATCGTTCAGTTCTTTAAGAATACAGCAAATAGATACTATTCAGGCCAAAATAGCTCGACAGCAAAATCCACAAGAAAATAGACGATATCCACTCTAATTGGAGATATAATTCATCATGATTGCCAGACAACTTCTTTTTCGTGCCGACTGTTCTGAGCACCCGCGCAGCTCCTGCATGAACTGAAACATCTTAAGTCCTGGCCTTTTCAGCCAAGTGATGTTTTTCCGGGAACATCCCGTCTTGACCTGCTTAGTGCAGCTGAACGAGTATTACATAAAGCTGCTCTCAAAGAAATGTCCTCAAATTTAGCTGCCCCCGGGGTCGGTTGTCTTAATTTTCGCATTGCCAGTGAGAAGTGCGTGCTTGAGAGTCGAACTTCATTAACGGATTGGCGATTGCCCCCTTAAACGCCATCTCCAGTGTAATGAACGACACTCTTGCCATTTTCTAGCTGCCAGTTGCCGATTTGCTTCGTTTACTTTTCCTGCAGTGGCTCAGTTTCGTTGGGACTCTTGAGCATTTGGGGTTTTTTCTCGGCTTCCATTGTTTTATTTGCACAGAGCTATTTGCGCCAGCTCGGCTCTCAAGTTCGCATTCGTTTTTTATTAGATTTTATTTGCTTAGTCGCTATTTGTCTTTTATGTTTTCCGAAAGTGCCGACAAGCAAAATTATAGATCTTGTTTTATACTCTTCCCGGCCTCTCTTTTAATTTTTTTTTTACTTTTTGAGGAATTCGCTGATCTTCAGGAAAACATGATTCTGGATTCTATTGCCCGACAGTTGGATTTGTGCAACATTTTAGCCAGCGCAGTTGGTCTTTCAGTTCCCTTTGGTTCCTTTTAAATCGACTCTAAATTTCTGTTCTTTGGTGTGTACTTATTCTTTTGAGCATTCCTCGTTCCTTGTATAAGAGAAAATGTATTTGGCTGCCGAGGAAGCTGGAGTGTCCTGGTTAACCGCCCGAGAACATTCGACAAAAGAGTGTGATAAAATTATTGTCGCTGCTGCCTTTGCCACTGCTACGACTACTTTTTGTCGTCTTGCGACGCCGTAAATTTTTCCATCAGTTTTCTTATTATCTTCTCAGCTCTCCCGCTCTTTTTCTATTTTGTGTGTCCTTTAGCCATTGCAGCTCTTGCTTGAGTACTTTGCGCTCGGGTATTTACTTTGGCATTTTGTTTGTTAGTTTTGTAGAGCAAAAGTTTTGTTGCACACCCACAGCCTTTCAGCCAGCCTGGCCGGGGGTCTGCTCCTTTAGCCACATGTGTCCGCTGTCTCTGTTTTTGGTCTTTCTTTTGTGGACGTTGTTCGTGTTGTTTGGTCCTCTTGGTCTGTGTAAATTCGTCAAGTTTGTAAACACAAATTATGACAATTAAGTTGACTGCGCGCTGGCTTGTTTGAGTTTGCGTTGTCTGCACTTTTTTTGGGTGCTGGCCAGAAAGCCAAATTGGTTATGCACTTTGGGCTTAAATTTTTATTAAATTTGTGGTGAAATTGGCATTTGGAATTTTTGCTACTTTGACACAGAGTTGAACAGCTGTCGTTTTGGTGCCCTGATGCCTGACCATTGTCCTTAATTTGCATGCATTCAAGAGTCAAAAGTTTAAGCTGCCAATTTCAGACCCAACCGGCAAGGAATTCTTTTTACTTCTTCCGAGCCTTGGTGGGGGGAGTGCTAAAGGTGCCGCAACCACAATTGTTCATTAGATTAGCAAGTTCACAAAGTTTGTGGGAAGCTCAAATGCCGCACTTGAATTTGACTGTTCGTCCTTTTCTCGCTTTTTGTGTGCGTGTGAGTTGAGGTTAGGAATTTTATTTTCATTTCGTTTTGTCGACTGCACGAATTTTATGAATTTTCTTATCAATGCTGAAAAAGCGAGAAAGCGGCAAGCGGCAAGCGCCCGAAGCGAGCTGGCAAGGACAATTTACGTGCACCAAAGTGGCAAGTTGTGACAAGGACGTGTGGCAAGTTAAAGCCCCCGGGCTCGCCCAACCGTTGGGCGTCAAATTTGTCATTCAACTTGGCTGCCCGATAAAGGAAACTTTCCTGGCAAGCCGGCGAATTGGGTTATCGACGTTGGCACTTCCCAGCAATTCGGTTACTTGAAAGAAAATCGATTTTATACCCTGAAAAGCATCGCTCATCGACGGCCCATAAGCGTTAGGCAATCTTCACTTTATGTTTAACCAAATCCCGGTTATCAGTAAACCAGTCGATGCCTTGCAGAAGGTCAGCCTGCCATCTTAAACCTGTTAAATGGCGGAAAATTCCCTTCAATTTGAATTCGCATTCAGAAGCTTTGTTGCTTCAAAACGCTGTCGGGCCTGTTGTTGTTGTCGTACACGCCACACGCCCAAATATTTGCATTTGAACTCAATTGGCTGCGTTTTGTGTTTATTGCCTTTCCCCCCTTTTGGCGGCGCGGGTCCCTCCCGTTTGTGCCAAGAATTGAGCGGCAGCTTTTCGCTTTTGTTTTGCAATTGTTTGCTGGTCGAAAAACGTATTTGGAAAATATTTTTCGCGTGTGGCCTTTGGGGCCGCCGTCTGCCAGCCGCCTCCATGTTGACAAGCCGAGCGCTGGGCCCCAGGTGCATGGGGCCAACACCATGCGGCCCAGCCAAACAGCCACGCCCATTGCGCACTGCACACGCCGCCCACTACTACACACGTTCGGCAAATAGAAATTCCAAACAACAGGGAACGCTTTTGGAGCCCGCATGTCAAAAATTGCGGTGCATCAGAGGAAGCACAAAAAAAAGTAAACTAAGGAGGCGAAAGCAGTGTTGGTGCGGGAAGGGCAGTGGGGGAGCTGGCGGCATAGTTTAGCATTGTTTGAACAGCTGACAGTTTTACTTTGGCCCTGGGCCCCTGCAACATCTACATTTTTTGATCGGGCGGCTTACGGGTCGCAAAAATATTACGCATACGTCCCATGGACCGGCGGAAAAATATTTAACAAGGCAAACGATAGGCGCATAAAAATCGCAATCACACAGGCAAAAAGACACACGGCCGTCAGATGAACTCACAGATCAGTTTGTTTCATGGAGGACTCTAATTTTTCGATGGCCATAAATTACTCGGGCGAGCTGGCCTAATGTATTTGGCCTCGTATTAATCAATGTGTAGAGTTGCCATCTCTCTGTGTGTGGCTATTTTTATGGCTAACAAAAAGAGAAGCCAACCCTCGAGGCTCGCATTTGTTTTAATTTATTTGCCCTGCACAATTATTTGCATTTTGTTTTTTTTTTCGCAGACGATTTTGTCACTGGATGGGTGTGCATGCTGTGTGTGTGTGTGTGGTGTATGCAAATAAACATAAATCAATTCGCGTTGTTGATACTTAGTGACCGTTGCCTGGGTCTCGGCCAACGGCAAGCGCCCGTTGTGGCCATCGTTTTGGGGCCATTTTGTGCAACGGGATTTGTTTATAAATCCCCGCCAACATGCAATTTTAAATAATAGTTTTTGTGAATATATATTGCATTTTAATTGTTTGACGTTTTTATATTTTTTATTGTCTGATTTTTTGTTCTCTTTTTTTCTTAATTTATTTTTAAAAGCCTAAGAGCAAAAAATCACAGCCAATCTAACCATTTTTTATGAGCCAGATGTTGGCCGCTATTCTTTCCGCCTCCCTCTCCGATTTTCTAATTGAATGCCACTGAAATTGGCCAGCATAGACCCGCAACCTTTTCTATTTGGAATACTCTCTTTGGTCGGGTAGAGCTTATAAGCTATGAGATAAGATTTGCAACGATCGGAAAGGAGCTCGGGGGCTTTAAGATTCAAGGATGAAGCCCAGAACCATTTCTCCGTATTTTAAAAGAATATTTTCCACCAATTTTCTGTTTAATTATGAAATGAAAATTTATAAAATTAAACACTTCTCTGCTCGAATTTCTTCGAAAAAAGAGTATTGGTCTTGGGGTATAGAAAATTTAGGATTGCGCCCCCTTCACAGGTCTAATTGTTCTTTTGTTCTTTTCAGTCGGGCTTTTGTCCACGATTGGCTTTCAATTTAATAAATTTAAGCAATAATTGAAATAAATTTAAAGCTTATTGCTTTTTATTTTACAATTGCAATCCAATTAAATTCTTTTGCGACTAATTAAATTTCGCTCTTGTGGAAAATGCCAATAATTAATTTTCACCTAATTTAAAATCCCCCAAAATATCAGCGTGTCCTCCGTGTCCTTGTTAGTAAGTCAAGACCAGATTATTTCGCAAAATTCTCCGAAAACCTGCGAGGCCTTGACCCACCCACACGGACGTGCCGGCTCACATAAAATAATTGTCCACTAAGAACCACAAATTATAGGGAAATAAAAAAATACATATATAAAAAATGTAGGACATTCTATGGGGCTTTCTTTTGTGAGAACAGACGAGTTTGGGCGGCGGCAGTAAATTTGCATGGACATGAACAACGCCCAGCAGAGCTCACCGTCTTTCATGGCACCGAACTTTATTCTACTCTACTTTATTTATGTCGAAATTCAAACAACGAGAGTGCGGAGGGAGGCAAAAAGAATCTGGCGTCATAAATTTGAGTTATTGTACTCTGGCATTTGACAACGGAGACTTGAAAGTCCTGGCAGCGATTTTTGGCCTGCTTTCTCGCCCGGCCAGCCGAAGGTTGAGCCTGGGGAGGGGCACTGTCCAAAGTGCTTAAATTGTCGCGGACACAAACATGTCCTTGAGACACATAGACAACTGAGCGCTTCTTTTGTCCTGCCACTACCATTATGGCCGGGCAGCAGCGGCAGGAGCCGGAGAAGCACCAAAAGGCCGAGTAGACATTTTAAGTGGACATTTTATGTTTCAAACGCATTGAAATTTGCACCCCAGGCGACTTTTCTTTCAGTCTGTCAGCGCCAACCGAGCCAAGTCAGTCTGGGTTTTATGTTCTCCTTTGGCATTTCGGCCGCCAGCCGAGGGTGGCTTGGTGGTGCTCAGGAATTGGATTCATTTGCCCCGGAGTCTTGGGCTGGGGGTAATGACGACGGCGGTTCATTAACTGAGTTTTGGTTTCCAGATAAAAAAGATGGATCCTTTTATTTGCTGAGCTCGGACGTTGATGCTGTGGGTGAGTCTTCGCTCATCCCAGGGGAGTGTAGGGACACAAAAAATTGCTGATCTGCTTGGTGGCGTTTTTGCCCTTAGGGAGAGTAAGCAAGTTGCAGTTTTAGGGGAACCATGGAGGGAGTTTAAAGGCACTTCGGATTCTTGAAGAGCCTAGATTAGGAGAGTATTAAAAGGCTTCCGCCGACTTCCCTTTATGTTAAATATTTGAAGTTTTGTAAAAACATATCAAGAAGTCGCAGACCAATTTTACATCGAACACTGCACCACTGCATTGGTTTTTTGTAATTTGCTGTCAAATATTATAAACTTTTAAGATCCTTTGGCCCCTTCACGGGAGAAACTTCAATTTGCGTTGTGTCTGACGACAAAGGCCAACGACTTTTTAGATATTCCCCAAAAGAACTCCAAAATCATAGGAAAGGCAATCACTCCTTGGGCGGAGAAATCAAAGGCTTTCCCCTCCAGCTGCTGTATTGAAAACGTCTGTCTAAAATTCGTAGACGATGTCAAGGAATTTGATTTCTCGCTTAGCAATTTTGCTTTCATTCGCCACAAAAGAGGCAGCCAAACAATTTGGTTCTTTTTGAAAAATCCTTACGAACTTTTGCAGGTAGGCGGGGTCCTGCCAGCCGACAAATATTTCAAATACAATAAAGTTGTCAATGGCAGACTTTTCTGTGGTGGAGCAGGGCGAGGCAAGTAGCCGTGTTAACAATAAACAATTGACCGCAACACACACTCACACACTTACACACACACGTGCACACATGACAGCCACTCACATGGCGCACTCACCGCCCCGCGGGGCTGTCGTGGGGGGCAATAAAACTATTAAGCTTGCGGGTGAGGTAACCCTGCCCCGCTCTGGCCGACTGTATGCTCTTCGCCGCTGTATTGCAGCCTGAGTTTTGGCTAAAATGGGCATCCAATGTTGCCATGCCTTTGTCAGCTACCGTCGTCCTGGCTAACCGACAATCTAACCGCCAGCGGTCCGTCCCCCGCCGTGACCCTGCCGTCGTCTGGTGCAAAATGCTCAATTGTACAACAATTTTATTTGTTGTGCTGCTGAGTTTTGGATATTTTTTCCCCTCCTCTGAGTTTCGGTTTTCGTTTTTTAAGTTGGCATACTGATGGCCGGTGGGGCCCAGGGGCGGTCCTCGCAGCTCATGTCCGCACAAATGTTGCATAGCAATTGCTTTGTGTTCAATTTTTGGCACAACAGCAAACAAACAAACGAACCGAACCGAACCAAACCAAACCAAGCTCAGTCGAACCGAACACGGGCGGGGCCACATGCAGACGGGCAGTCAATGCGAGGATGTTGGCCGGGCCAGCGGGTGGCCGTCGTCGCAGTGCCAAATGAACAAGAGCGCACAAATTTTCCAGCTGTCAGCGGCAAAGTGGACAGAACACGATTGGGTCTCGGGCGTCGACAAAAGCAAATTTTTATTTGTACCCTGAAAAAATGACCAACAAAAAAGGAGGAAATTCCGAATTCTATTTATAATATGCGAAAAATGGTTTTAAAATGTTTGTCAATGCAACAAAAAGACGACTGGCAAATGCGGGCCAGTGTGCTGGCCGGCCCCTGGGGAAAGAAATTTTAGACATATTTTATGAAATGATTTTAAAAAAATATTTTGTTTTGTCGAGGAGCCAAAAAATTATCAGTAACTTTTTATGCGCTCAAAAGTAGCTGCATTTTTTTTGTAGATAACAAATTTGGATTCATTTCAGTGAACTTAAAAAAAAGGAACTGCATTTAACAAATTCAGGGAAAGGCAACGAGCCTGGTTGAATGATAATTCTGCTTTGGACTGGACACAGACATACTTATATGGAGACCTTAACAGAGACCTGAAAGCTAACCTTTAAGTAATAAATAAAGAAACTGCTCTGCTGACTGCAAGGCTGTAGGTAATTAAATTTGCAGAAAAGTAGGCTTGATTTTCCGGGCAACTAGCAGAATCGCCATAAACTTGCCAACAACAACAAGAACGACGTCGACTATAACTGGCCGGCGTGTTTAATGGGCTTCTGTTAACTGCTTAAGTCGACTTTGCTCTGGCAGCCATAGCGTATTTGCTGCTGCCGTGGGCCCCGCCTCTGAGTGCGGCTGCCTGCCGTGCCGGGGTCACATTTAATTGAGCGGGATGTTCAACAGGCCGTTCTACATGCGTATTAAAAGTAATTAACTCGTTATAAATGATAACATGACCAGAAAGGAGTCACGCGACCTCTCATCCCATTGCCGCTCTTCAGTTAGACTCGACTCAGCCAGCCGCCTGTCCGCCGTGGCCGCGGCCAAAAGCTGATGACAACAATGTCACATTTGTCGTCACAGCTAATTTAGTTGGCCAAGCCAACGAAGCGTGTTACGTTTCACACACCCATCCAACCGGCGAAGACAACAGATTCCATGGCTGGTGCTGCTGAGTGTACAATGTGGGTGCTTGGGATAGTCAAACTCAAATCGCTGGTCACGCAGAATGTGGAAATTATGACCGCCAAAGGACAAAGCGACTCCTTGGTCATTATTCAGAATACAAAGTACAGAGCGTTAGTCAGCCAGGTGTGCCAGATTCTCATCGCTTAGTGGTGAGACCGGCGAGGGCCACCAGGGCGTGACAGACATAAGCACGACAGACTTAAAGTGTGTAAGTCCACAGGAAGCCAGGAATTCACGCTTGAAAGTCGATAGTTTTTGGCAGGTCTGCAATTTTTGTATGCGCTCAAAATCATCGCCGCAATTTTTGCCGATAAAAATATTTTGCAAAACGACTCTTAAGGGAATAAATTCGGATTTGGAAAATAGCATAATCAAATTCTGATGAGCAAAATGACGAAGAAGTACTGCTGATCAATGGATTATAACTGAAACACGTGGCCCATTTAGTCGGCATTGCAGCCTAAAGATTCGGTGGAAAGATGGTTATTTAACCAAAATTAAAGCTCCACGTTTCCTAGGCACCCTGTATTCGGCCACCCCAATGTCCACCTCTAGCAGCGACCTTTGGGTGCTTAGCTGTGTGTTGATATTTGACTTGGCTACATTTTTTTTTTCGACGACTCCGTGTGGACTTTGTGGGGTGCTGGGCTTGGCTGTGGGAAGGGCTCCGGGCATTTCGTTTATTTTATAGTTTTTCTCTCGCCTGATTTTCACGCTACTTTGCCATTGTCCGGGAACTTTACATGGTTAATTATGTGACACGCTCAAGCGGCCAACTTACGCACCTCAGGTGTTTGCCACGCCGTAAAGCGCATTTGTATTGCCTGGATTTTTATCCCCTCGGCCGCTCGCTTTGACCACTTCAGTGGGCAGAATGGAGTGGGGAGCGGAGTGTGTTGTGGAGTTAATTTATACAAAGTGGGAATGTAGATTAGCCTAATTACAGTTGGCCAAGTTGGAAGTGCGCTGGCAGTTGGCCTAAATGGCCGGCCGTAAGTGGTATTTATGAGACGGCCAGCTAGTCGAGGGCAAAGGAGACATTCAATTGGTCTTCCGTCCTTTACTCCTTCAGCCGTGGCTGGTTATTGCATTACTTCTTTTGAGAATTGAATTGCCTGTCGCTTCGAATGAACCTTAAATTAGGCAGCCCAGCAAACCGGAAACCGGCCAGACACATCCGCCAACAACGACGCCGCCGATGCCGGCTACAAGGACATGGACGAGGACGTGCTGGCCGAAAGTTTAGCCTGTCATATTATTATTTAAATTTCATAGCAGTTCGGAGCAGCCGACACACAGACAGCCCGACTGACAACATAATTTCACCATATGACAGATTTCCTAATGAGAAATGAAGAAAAAGAAAAACAACCGGGAATGGGGAGAAAGTTTTTCGGCTACCGAGTCGGACGAAGCCAGGCAAATTGCTTTGTGATTGTTTCTGATATGAGTGCCCCCGCCCGAGCGACTCAACTGTCGCAAAGGATATGACAAGCCTTCCGAGTCCAGACTGACAGCAGCAGGAATAAGCGAACATCCGATGCAAATGTGGTTTGCATATGAAACAAGGATTGTGGGTTACTTTATTCCTTTATTAAAATACGTAGGAGGGCGGTGATTGGCGTTGGTCAATTGGCTGGCTACTCCTCCGCCGAGGCTTCCAGAATCGCCTTAAAGTAGAAAGGCTCGAATGCGTAGCCGCAGCCATCGTAGAATTTGCTCATGAACTCCACCCTAGAAATAGAAAATCCCCATGAAGATTCGCTGATTTGAGGACTTTGAATTGCCAGACTCACCAATGCAGACGGAGCGTGTGCAGGAAGGCTGACAGACCTTCAATGAGCACCAGGATGCCCACAGTAAGTCCTGCCCAGGCTCCGAACAACAGGAAGATGGCCACAGCGCCCACATAGCCTTCCATCTTGAAACCAATCGAGAATATCATATTCCACAGCACCTCAGACAGTTCTGCCGAAAAGAAACGAACACCAAGAAAATAAGGAAATCCTTTCTGCCAGCTCATTGCTATATTCACTTACGTGCATGGGCCAAGGAGAGGGCCCAGAGTCGCAGGTATGAGGCCGTGTGGGAAATCGTACTCAAAATGTACTCAATCGTGTGTATGGCCTGGTGGATGAAAATCTCACTCATCGGTTCATCGTCGTGATCATGACCGCCACCGCCGTGGGCCGGATTGACCGCCTCCGCCTTGGGCGCCTTCATCTTCCGCCGGGCCATCAAGTAAAGCGGCTTGGCTAGCAGCAGCCATGGAATACATACAATGGCTATAATCACAAATGCTGTCTGTAAGTCCGGTTGCACTGAGAACATATACTCTTTGCAGTTCTCCTCGGGCTCCGTGTGCCCGTTCAGCATCATGTTGATGAACAGGATCAGAATCGACGGGGCGCAGGCTGGCGACAGCGGCGGGTTTTCGATGTTGTGCCGATCGTTGTAGACGACCCACTTGTAGAACATCATGAAGACCATGTAGCCGAACAGGCAGAGCAGGAACAGGACCTGCGGCAGGTAGTCGAGCAGGATGTTCATGTATTTCTTGAAGTGGATGAAGTTCACCACCGACATGGTCACGCCGAAGAACATGTGGGCCACGCCCACGATGATCGAGAGCTTCATCTTGAAGGTGTTGAGGAAGATGATTTTGTTATCGGCCATTTGCCAGATCGGATCGATGCCCATTTCGTAGGTCCTGTGACTGGCGGCCATGGGGCGCAGGGTCAGAAAATGCAGCTCAGGATCCTCCATTGTTGCATTGTCGTAGGGAATTTTCCAACCCGAACCGAAGATGTTCATCGACTTGGAGAAGACGTCGTTGTAAATGAAGCCTGTGTACAGCGAGAACAGACCCATCAGGAAGATAATGTAGCGACCGCCAAAGAAAATATTGAAAATCTCCTCCTTAATGGCCGCCAGCTGCTTCTCCTTGATGATAAGAAACAAAGCGAACAGCACCAGGATCAGGCCGTGTCCAATGTCGCCGAACATCACCGCGAACAGGAATGGAAAACTGATGCAAGTGTACAAGGCCGGGTTGACCTCACGGTAGGTGGCCAGACCGTAGGAATCAATCAGATTCTGAAAGCCGCTCGTGAACTTGTTGGTCCTGGTAAAGGTCGGCGGCTGCTCTTTGGTCTCGATCACATTCATGAAGGCCGGAATGCTGCTCTCGCTCTTCTTGGAGGCGCGATCTAGGCAACTCTTTACAGTATCAATATCCTTGGAGGGCACCCAGCCCTCGCCGATCATGCACTTGCCACTCACGTCCTGGTTAAGGAAGTTCAGCGTATGATAAATGGCCTTCATTTTGCGGACCATGATGCCCCAGGTGGGCAGATGTTTGGCTGCCGACACCAACACTCGGTTCCGGTGATCGGCGCTCTGGTTGAGCACCAATTTTAGGTCCTCGATGCGCACGTTCACATCACGGATCATCTCGGCCCGCTCGGGCCCCGAACTGGGGCAGGGATAGACGGAGGCATGGTAGCCCGAGCAGACCTTCTTGATGCGTTGCTTGAGCTGGTCGCCCTGGAAGAAGGCCACGAAGACGGTCTTCTGTACCTTCTCGCCGGTCTCCTCGTCCTCGGTGAGTCCTTTGATGTCGCTGCGGCGGAGGAAGATGTTACCACGCGAAATGCGCCACAGCATCCGCTCGAAGGAGAAGAAACGCTCCAAGGGAATCACGCCTGCCACAAATGCCAGCTGGCCGCGCTGGGCTGCATTCTCAGGTCCATTGGGATCGGCATAGCGATTCGAATCCAAGTTCATCACCTCCTGGGTCGAGAAGAAGCCCTCGGTGTTCTCCAGCACGCACTTCAGTTCCTCCATGTGCCGGAAATTGGCATTCAAACTGGCCCCATTGCTGGACAGTTCACGCAGCTCGTTCTCGGTCTTCTCCAGCTGAGCCTCGAGATTGATGATCTCCCGGGGATTCGGGGCAAACGGCTCTTCGCCATCCCTTAAGGCCGGCAGGACAATCTCATCCTTACGCATCTCGTTCTCCATGTAGCGCAAACGTCTTTCCATCTCATCGCATCGCCGCACTTCGTTCTTAAACTTTCTTTGCAGGGCGTTGACGTTCTCGTTGAGATCCCGGAACTGCATGCAGCCAAGCTCCCCGAGCTCGGCTATCGACGTGTAAGAGGCCTCCGGCTGTATAAACAACTGGCACAGGGCCATTTTCTCGCTGCGGAACATGTCACCCATGGCGATTGGTGGCGGGCCCGTCGGTCTTTCTGTTTTGTCTGTAAAACGATAAGAGCACCACAAATACCAGATTACGTTGAGGTGGCAAACGGAGTTGGACGGCCTGGCTAATTGCTGTGGCTGACTGGCGGCTGGGCACTTCAACAATGTTGACCTAATCCACTTCTGACGTCTTTTGTTTATAGCGCCCCTCCAAACCCAATGCCCTCCAATCAATCACATGGAAATTTATACGATAAGATTAGATAGTCGCCCTACCCAACCCCCTGGCTCCCTCTCAGTTATCTATAATATCAGTGGCAGATGGTGGGGGGTGAGGCGGGTCGGCTTACAAAATTTAATTGCAAAAATTATTAACAATTAACTGGCAATCAGTTGGCCACCCCGCCACCGCCAGAAGACACGCTGTCTTCTGGGAACCGAAGCGTCGCTTTGTCGTCGCGGCCACGGTCGGCGTTGCCTTCGCCGTTGCAGGGTTGCCGCCGATAGCGTTTAATATTTTGTGATTATGGATATTTATGGCTTGGGGAGTTGTCTGCTGCCGTGATTTTGCGTCACATGTGAGGCAATAAAAATGATTGATTCGGTTATTTGGGTAATGGGGTTGATAAGGACGCTATAAGGTAGCCAAAGTTGTTGTCCAATTGCTTGTGATTTACACACACGCACACACACAACAAGCAATGACCGGGACAATGAAAGGCAATGATTTTTGAAATCAAAGTTCTCCGAAAGTCTACTTGAATTGGAGATTGTAAATTTGCTTGAATGATTGAGGGAAAAACCGGAGTGCTCCCGCTATTTTTAAATCGGAAAGGTCTCGTGTCAAAGACGATGATTTTCAAATTCGATGGAGAGGTTTGGATCTAGATAGAGTCTCTGATTCGATTTTAAAGACTGTAAATTACTTTGAATGAGGAATCAAGGAAAAACCCAAAAGCTATCGCCACTTTTTTGAGAGCTAAAGTCTCGTGTAGGTGACGTTTAGTTTTAAATGAGAAGGTAAATCAAAGGGTATGAGGAATGAAAATGAATCAGTTCTATTATCTGCAGATTCGAAATTTAGGATTGTATATTGATGAAGCAAGGAAAAAATTCGAAAGCTATCGGCGACTTCTAAATTTTCTATGGGAATATATCGAATTCAGAGTCGAAGAGTAAAGGGTAAAGTTAACCTAATAAAGTTTCGTTGCCCCTCAACGAATTTTAAATTGAATATTTTCAAAGTTGTGTTGAAAACTTTGAGCTCGAAATCTAAGGGAAAAAGTAAAGTGGTTCATTTCAGGTTGTCAACAAGTTCGAAAGTATAGATTGTACCATGACTTGACTGATGGAGGGAAAAACCTCTGCTTCTTTTTTTAGTAAACAAGTCTCGTGTGGCTCGCTTGGAGTATTTATAAATTCAACCAGTCATTGCCTTTGATCTATGATTTATGGGGGAATTTCAATCATACACTTGATAGGCCGACGAGTCCATTTAGCGACCGACGACTACCAATTCCGATTCTGGCCGGATTTCCATTAGCCTCGACATGCATGCGAAATGTCCAGGGGCCTGAGAGGTCGCACTCATAAATCTTTCAGGCCGGCCATAAAGTGCACGCTATGCCGCCGGCGGGGCGAACGACCGACTCAATTTATAGAAATGTTGGTTATAATTATGGCTAAATAGCCGACAGGTTGCCCAAAGTGCGCCCCGACCGACAGGCTGGCGCTACGGCGGTCTGGCTGAGCGGCGAGGCTGCTGAGAGCGGCGGGAGTCATTAAGAAATCCGTTCGGCAGCCGTAAAAACCGTTATCGGTAACGTAATAATTTGTATCGCTATTTATGGCCCACGGTGTATATGTGTATGTGTGTGCGCCACATGATCAATCACGTGCTTTGACGTCACAAACGCCGTTTATAGGGCAGTTAGCAGTCAGTTAATCGGTCGGCCGGCCGGGCGCAGCCCCAAGAAGCCGCAGTTCGGGTGAGGGTGGATCGGTGTGTGTGTGTTGTATGTGTGTGTAATTATCAAAAATCAATTAAGATACCTTATCGTCGAACTTGTCGCTATTAAGATTAACGTAATTGTCATGAATGCACAACCGAGCCCTGAATTATTACTAATCGCCTTGGCCCGTGGCAGGAGGACGCGTCGCACGGCGGCGGGCTTGTCTGTCTGGCTGGCGGTTAATTGGCCATGATTTGTCCCAAATTAAGTGGCTCTTAGGTCCAATTTACATGCTTATAAATCTCACTTATGATCGATGGTCTGGCTAGCAATTGCTGCCTTGTGTTTCGGTTCTTTCGGCTGGGTTATATCATCTTGGGTTCTGGTGGCTTATCTGGGCGCATGTCAACGCGATAACCCCGCCTTGGCCTCTGATAACCATCGAAGCGATAAAACATTCGGTTTGGGTTTTCTCTCTTACAAAATTTAATTGTGTTCTTTTTTCTCCGCCTCAAGGACACTTACACTTTCTATAATTACCGTTATATCTCCCTCTCTCTCTATTAGTATAGAAGAGTACTTAAGATTTCGGTGGAGATTTACTTGGAGACTTTAAACCGATCGGGCCAACGGCGCACACAGAACTGCCCGGCGTCTTGGCCCGGCCAGCGGTTATAGCTTCGCCCAATTAAGCCCCCATAGCCGCTAATCTAAACAACACACACACACTCACAATCGCTCCCATGGAATTGAGTGAAACGGTTTTTATCTCAGCCAAGTCAGCGACAGAATTGCTTTGTAAGGTTGCTGCCGCCGACTCCTTCGATTGGCACTCAATTCGGCCCCGCCGGCCAACCCGCCAACTAAAAGTTAAACTCACGGGCTTATCTTTTGCCAGCCATATCGCTTGTAAGTCTATCAGGTAATCGTGGAGAACGACAAAAAAATGTGACAACACTTCAGGCCAACGGGAAGGCATCAGTGATTCAGTGGCACGAGTTCAACTTGCCGATGGACGGTGGGGAGGGTCTTCATTTTATTTGTGAGTGAACGCAGGGGAATCAATTAATTAAACTGCTCGAGGGGCAGACATTACTGCCAATCAGTGAGAGGTCTTATGATTCCACAGGTGCCTCTAGCAGAGTCTTGAAATCGAAAGGCTGATAGGGATACCCCTCGCCTTTATAGAATTTGCTCATAAACTCCACCCTGGAAAACAGAATTATAAGACAAAATCTTGAAAATTATGCGGTTGGAATGGTTGACTCACCAGTGCAGACGGAGAGTGTGCAGGAAGGCAGAGAGTCCCTCGATAAGGATGAGTATGAAGACGGTGAGCGTCGACCAGGGCACGAAGAATATGAAAATCATCACGGCATTGGCATAGCCAATGGGGAATATGAAGCCCAAATGAAACAGCTTACCCCACAGGACGTCGGAGAGCTCTGAAACGACAGACTGATTAGGCCATTGTCCTTTCAGTTGGCGATTAATTCGGGCCACTTACGGGCATGGGCCAGGGAAAGGGCCCACAAGCGCAGATAGGAGGCCGTGTGAGAAACGCAGTTCAACACAAATTCAATGGTGTGAATGGTCTGTTGTATGAAAATTTCGCCCATTGGCTCTTCGTCGGTGGGGGCGTCGTCATTGCCGTCAAGCAAACGCCGATGCCGCAATTTCCCACGCTGATATTTGATGTAGAGCGGCTTGGCCAGGAGCATCCACGGTATACAAAGCAAGGCTACCGCCAGCAATGCAATTTGCAGTTGATTCTGGCCCTCAAACATGTACTCCTTGCAGCCGTCCAGCGGCTTTGTATGCCCAAACAGCACCATATTGATGAAGAGTATGAGAACCGAGGGGGCGCACCCAGGGCGCAAGGACTCGTCCTCGGTCACCGCTGTGTACTTGACCCATTTGTAGAAGAGCATGAACACCAGATAGCCGAAGAGCAGCCCCAGGAATATCAACTGGGGCAGAAAATCGAAAACGATGTTTAGGGGCCGCTTGAGGCGGTAGAAGTTCACACAGGACATGCACAGTCCGAAAACCATGTGGGCCACGCCCAGCACCACCGACAGCTTCATTTTGTAGGTATTGAGGAACACAATTTTGTTGCCCGGCAGCTGCCAAATTGGGTCCATGCCCATAGGGTAGGTCGACACTGTCGTCTCGTTGGGATTGAGGGTCAGTGTAGGATTTGCCAGGATCGTTTCGTCGTCGTACGGTATACGCCAGCCTGAGCCGAAGATGTTCATCGACTTGGAGAAGATGTCGTTGTAAATGAATCCCGTGTACATCGAGAACAAAGCCATCAGCAACATGATGTAGCGTCCGCCAAAGAAAATGCTAAAGATTTCCTCTTTGATTTTCGACAGAGGTTTCTCCTTCCACACCATCCATAAAGCGATCAGCAGCAGTATAAATCCGTGGCCCAGATCGCCGAACATGCAGGCGAACAGAAATGGAAACGTCACAATCGTAAAGACTCCAGGATTCACCTCACGATAGTTCGCTATGCCATAGGCATCAATGAGGTTCTGGAATCCCCGCGTGAACTTATTCGTCTTTATATAAGTGGGTGGCGGTGGCTCGTTATCCTCCGGCTGGGGCTGAATCACCTCCAAAATCGCCGGAATTTGCGACTGAGCCTTGCGGCTGCCGCGATGGACAGTCGCTCTCAGCTGCGCCAGATCGCAGCTGGGCGTCCAACCCTCGCCCACCAGGCACTTGCTGCTCATGTCCACATTGAAGTGGTTGAGGCTGTGGTAGATGGCCTGCATTTTCACCTGTTGGATGCGCCAGACGGGCAGTTGACGGGCTGCTCGTTGCAGCACTAGCAGGCGGTGGTCCGCCGATTGATTGAGGACCAATTCCAGGTCGGCCAGGCGGACCTTCACCTCAGCCAGCAGCTCGGCCCTTTCGTTGGTGTCCACCGGGCAGGCATAGAAATCGGCATGATAGCCCGAGCAGATTTTAATCATTCGCTCTCTGAGCTGCTCGCCCTGGAAGAAGGCCACGAATACCACCTTGGGAATGCGGTCCTCAGGGCTCACAGCCGGGCTAAGGATCACAGCCTCACTGCGCCGTAGGAATACATTGCCGCGGCCCACTCGCCAAATCATACGCTCGAAGGAGAAGAACCGCTCGAGCTCCACCACGCCGGTGACAAAGTTTATGTAGTCCGGTTGGTCGGCCAGGCTGTCGCGTTCTTTGAAGAACTCCTCGCCGCTCTCGAGCACGGCCTTTTGCTCGGCAGCCTTGGTATAATTCGATTGAATGCTGGCCACGTTGCGGTTGCCCTCCCGCAGTTCTTGCTCGAGCTCCTCGAGTTGGCTGTCAAGGGCGTTGATTTCGTGGGGCTTTGGTGCTGGGACTTCGCTGAAATCCTCACGCTGCTCGGGCAGGGCAATTTCAGCCTTCACCACCTGCTCTTCGATGTAGTTGAGTCGCCGTTTTAATTCTTCGCAGAGCTTCACTTCGTTGACGTAGTGGCGCTGCTGCAAATGCAGACTTTCATTCAACTAAGTAAAAAATAAAGAAAGTGATTTGTTAGTTGAGTTCGTCGGGATCGTTTGGAACACTCACATCCTTGAAGTGAATGCAGCCGCTCTCGCCGAGCTCCGCCAGGACCGTGTAAGCCGCCTCGGGCGGCAGGATCAGCTGGCAGAGGCTCATTAGCTCGCTGCAAAACAAATCGCCCATTTCGTTGGTTGGGGGCTGCTTAAGTCTTTGGCACCTGCGGTAAATTTGGGAATATTCCATTGATTAGTAAGCGATTTGCATGATAATCACGAGGTTAGAAATTATATCAAATGCTTGCTCGATTGGCCACTTCGGGTGGCTTATCAGGGCGGCAACGCCTCTCAAAGGTTTCAATGGCTTATCAACCGTCACGTGCTCTTCGCATTCAATTCTTTCACATGCTTTCTTTTTCGGTATCAGTTGGGATGTTCGTAAATAACAAGCTTTAAACTAAGTAAACGGCTTATAATTGACTTAAGCTCTCATCCCAACTGTGATAAGATAATTAAAATTATTTGTAGCCGAATTGAGGAGTGAATTGATTCAGGAATTTATGTGATCATTGGGACTTGGCTGATGCAATGCAAAGAAAGCTGTGGGGGTTCCCTAAGTTATCATAAAACTTAGGTCTTTTCGGCCCAATATGAAAATTTAAGGGTCTTCCTTTTCTTTAAGTTACCCACAGTTGGGTTAGAAAAACAAGCTGATATGTTGGCTGATATGCTGATATCCTTTTTGAAAGAATTTAATTTAAACTAAGAAGCCTAAGAATTCAATCCGTGTAATCCATTACTTCTGGAGTCGCATAGCCTAAGAGTTCCCAGTTATCCTTAATTTGGTGGGGAATACAAACCGGTGATTTAAGGATTCCTATGAAGAGACTTGGGGCTGTGTGCTCAGTGCAATCCTGCCATTTGTTCAATCCGAGCGACCGCAAGTGTTTGTGGCGAACTTTACATTCGATCGATCTATTTATATGCGCCCTTCGCTTGAATCATCAGCCGAGGTGGCCAGCACTTTTAGCCCAGTTTACTCGTTCACATTATCGTTTGTCGATTAAAGTTCTCTGCGGCGCAGGCATCATATGAGCCGGCCGAGCGTATCTCCCTCACATGACGTCCTCGTCCAATAAATCGAGCAGCCGTACAGCTCTGAAAATCGCCCCTCCACCGGTCCCTGCGTTGCCGTCGTTCCACTTGATTGATAACCGCCAGTGATAAGCAAATCGGAGAGCGTAGGTGGTCGGTCAGTTGTTCAGTTCGGGGGAAGTTTCTTGGGTCAGAATTTCCCACCATTACAATAGCTTACAAAAAAATGAATGACGTATAACGAATTTAAATTGTGTTAATTTTGGGAATCACATTCGCACTATCTCCGTCATCGTCTCTACTCACATGCACACGCAGTCTAGGCAACTGCACAGCTCTACTCGCTCTCTGGGTCACCTGCCTTTTGGCACACAAGAGCGCAGAGATGAAGCTCCGTTGGCCGCTTAGCTGCTAATGCCACATAATGAAGCTGATAATGGCCATCAACTGGCAGAGTGCAGAGTGTGTGAGCGCGCAGTTGAGCGGATTTGCGAAGCCACCAAAAACGGCACTCGAAAAACAAAAAAACAAAAACTCTGACGAGAGATGCAGCAAATGAAAGCGAAGCCACATTCGAACTCTTCAAACACCCACACACACACACGCACACCTGCGCACCTGCGGACATTGAAGCCTTGACTTAGCTGTGGCAACAGCGTGAGGGTGGCAATTGGCGGTGTTGGTGCTTCTGGGCTTGCGGCCGGTAGCTCTAATGTGCGTCAACATTTCAACAACAACGAGGACGTGCGACGAGCCAGCTGCATTGCTGGGCGGGCACATTTAGGGCCGCCGTCGTGCAACTCTTCGGCAGGCCCCGCTGGCTGTGGCTAACAAAGTAGCTGTGGTAGCTGGCGGATTAGTTTATTGCCAATAAATGCAACAACAGTCGGTGCTGGGCTGGCAAGCGCTCCCCGCTGGCAGCAGACAAAAACGTGCTGTTATTTGGACTTTGATTTGCTTGCAGGTTGGACCACAACCCTTCCTGCAGCCAAAACTGGGGTGATAATGACGGGACTTAAAAATTGCCTGGCCTGTAAAGCGCGGAAGCCAATTGAAAGTTTCGAAAGTGAAGTTTTTATTTTCCATTCCCATCTTTTTGGGCAAACGAGAAGTCAATTTCGAATGAAGGTTTATTCGCCCCACTGGACTGAGTTAGCGTCATTTAAATAAAAACTAATGCTTTATAAATAACAATGGCGAAAATGAAATTAAAGGAAATAAGGGACCCCTCGCCGGCCAAAAAAAAGGCAACTATTCGACACGCACAAAAGTGGCAGCCGGAGAGTATGCAGCATTAAATTTTGGCATTAACATTAACAGCCTCGATGGACGCCAGCCCAGCGAGCATTTTGATGAGGATAAGTAGTTCTGTTGAGGTCGTGGGAGATCACATTTTGAGTCAGTTTTAAAAATGGTTTTATTGAGAATTTTTATAAAAAAAATAATATAATATTTTACATAAATTTAAACACTGTGTGTCTGAATTTCTGCATAATTTATTGTTAAAACCTGAAAGATTTTGAGGAGTAAAAATTATATTACCCGGGGGTTTTATTGATGCTTTAATACTGTAACTAAAGAACAATTAATTTTATAATGTTATCGTTATTGTTTTATGTAGAATTCCTTAAAATATTTTTATATAATTTGCTTATGTTGTAGAAAAGTAGTTCTCTTAAATTTTTGCTCTTCTTAGCCTTCAGCTCTCTGCTTCTGGATTTCTTATCTTATCAGTGTTATCTCTGAAATGCTCTCTAGGCAATCGCCCGCTCCGCTGTGGAATTTGCGGACTGGAGTGTGAGAGCAGCTGGCAGTGGATGTGGTGGGGGCCCGAGAGTCGGGTCGGCATTTCATTTCGTATTTATTGTATTACCTTTGTCAGCATATCTAACATTTCTGCTTGCTGTTGTTGGCGCTGCCGCTGCGGACGCCTCTGCTGCCCATCAGTCGACACTCTTTTGTTATTATTATCGTTGTTGTTGTTGCTGTTGGTGGTGTTGGCGGCGCTGCCGTTTAATGCTTATTATATATTTTTTTGTTATTGGCTTTACTGTTATTGCCATTTGCCGTGTGCGCCGGGGTCACCCCAAGTTTTGTTTTGTTTTGGTTTTTTTCTTGTTTGTTGTTGTTTTCGTTAACATTCAAGATGAAAAATCCAATTTTCTGCTTTAAGCATTTTTATAATGTGCCACAGAAAAGGGTTAAAATGCATAAAAAATACCCCGTGCCAAGGCTAAAGGACCACCAGCCCAGGGACACAATTTCAAGAGGGTGGGCGAGACTGAAAGGTGATCGCATTTTGTTTTATATCCCAAAGTACACCTCGTCGCCCCTCTCACTCTTAATTCCATCTCCTCTCTCCCTACTTTTATTCTTCTTTGTTGTTCGCCTTTGGCTCTTCTGATTGTGCGCGGTTTTTGGGGGGAATTGTAGGCCATAATGCGTGAATAATTTTTTATGCTTATTTATTTTTTTGGGGTATTGATATTTGTAAAAAATTTAAGAGGACTTCACTTGGCTTTGGTGCACTGAAGTTTCAATACTCTACTTATCAAAATTCTGGGAGGCTAAATTAGGAAAATATCATAAGATTTTGGGCGCAAGAATATGGAATATTCAATGGATTGTAAAATATTAAGCAACTCCTCAAATTCGTTCTGAATAATATTTTGATTGATTTTTGAACTGTATTTATTTATTAACTTGGAAGTATTAGCGGAAGCCGACTTGAAAATTGTTTAAAAATTTGCACCAAGAATTTGTAGGTTTCTTAGACTTTTGTCTTGTTCTTGCCGTTCAGGAGTTTCTATGCAATTCTTTAAGTCGCCTTTCTTACACTAAAGCCCTTAAGAATTACTCAGACAACGATATTACAGTTTTACGCGTCAATAAGCTCTGTCAATTTGATATGTGACGAAAGAGCAAGAAAATGGAAACAAAGGGCGAGCTGGCAGTCAAATATTTGAAATGCGCTGCGAACTCGTTAATGGGCCAAATCGTAGGGGTCCTGGTGACAAACGGCTCAAAAACACACACACACACTCGCGTACGTTAACGTATAAAATGAATTATGGCATTTGAGGGAATTTGGCACAAACAATAACAATTTTCCAAATATTACAAGGCCACAATTACAGTCTAGACTTACACACACACACACAACCATGGCCCCCATTAAAATGCGTTGACAGTTGAACAAATGTTTGTAGGGTCGCCGCTGCCGCTTGCCGCTGCGACTGGGGCTGTGGCTGCGGGTGTCGTTGATTTTGAGCCACTGCCATTATTTAAATTAATTTATTTGTAAGCGTTTTAGCATTTAGATTTATGCTTTGGCTCTTATGTGTATTTCAATTTTGGGCCTGGCAGCATGAATTTTTCAATGGAAATGCCAACACGAGCATGAATTTTGCAAGCCGCCCCGCCCGCCACACGCAACTCGTCCCAAAACATCCGGCAACTTGCCTGATGAAATGAAACCGCAACCAGACCAAAGCGCCGCGGTTCGCCAGCTGCCTCTGTCCCAGCCTCGGGTAGGCTGTCGTCCCTTTGACGGCTCTTATGGTGATGGTGGCCAAAATGGCGCTTACCTACGCGCCAGTTGACAATTATGAGCATTGTTATTACTCATACGCAGCGTGGGCCCGGCAGCGGTAGTTCAGTCAACCGGTCGCTTGCAGCGTATCTCGCGTTTAAAACGATTGCATGTAACATGGAAAAGAGTGAAATGAAATAAAATAAAACGCCACCCCCGTCGACCATCAACGTCAACTGTTGCATGGCAAACGCACCAATTTCCCCCGTCTCATCTCTGCGCCTTTGTGAGCTCACTCCATTCATGAGGATGTTACTACAATTCACTTAGCTCGGGGGCTGGCATAAGCCGCCGTGTCACCGTTTCCCCAGGCATATTGAGTACAGTCAGGCGTGGCTGCTAAAGAAGGAAAAGAGGCCGGAGAAGCCTCGCCAGATATACAAATTAGTATGAAGCTACAATTCACGTTAGTGAACGAAGTGCTCTTCTTACTATTTACTATAAGATTTTTTTGTTTGAGGAGAATTTGTTTAATTTGTAATGCTTCTCCCATTTAAAGGGAACTGTACTGAAGTTCTTTTGTTTCTCTTACACTTCCTTCCCTTTCTTCAAACACAAGTTAATTTTGAATTTGGGAGACAATCCATTTCAAGAATTCAAGTCATTTCCAAGAATTCACTTTATGCACGACCGAACGAACCCAAATGTACCCAAGTGACAGCACTGATGTCTTTATTCATTGAATTTTATTAATTGTTTGCAAATATTCGCTAGTCTGCTTTCCCAAAAATTCCTTCTCCTTTACCACCAAATGTCCTTCTTGTGGCTAACCCAACTGTACCTGTTCTTGTGTCTCGAGTTCTCCCAGTGCCCCAATGCCGGGCGCACGCAGTTTGTGCAGCCGTACACACCTACGGGTATTATTACGATTATTTTTATTTTCATTTGCATTGTTATGACGGTTGACGGGTTTAAGTGTTACGAGCCTGCGACTGCCGCTGCCTCTGCCTCGGCCAGTTGGGAGTGCGGGCCTGTTGCGCATGCTGATTTTGTTGCCAATTTGTGTGCAGCTGCACGTTGTGGTTTTTTCCCCACAGCAAATTGAATTATTAAAGAAAATAAAAGAAACGAAGAGAACATCTTTCTAAATGTTTATGTGTTCATTCGTAGAGTGGACCGTCGGACAGGCGGGCAAATCGAATTGCTCTTTTTGTTCAAGCAACTTCAAAGGCCGAAAGACCAAACCGCTGGAAGCCCCGCGGCCGTTGCCAGAAGCGTCAATGCCTACGCAACCAGAAGGGTTCGACTTTGCCGCCGGTCTGTCAAATTGGGTTTTATTTGTATTAAATTGTATTTTATTTTGAGAATTTTAAGCAATTTCATTTCTGTTCGCCCAGCTCTCGCGGGCACCCGCCAATTGAATTTGAGTGCGCTGTCAATCACGCGCTGCATACGCTCTGCTTCCCAGAGAGAAATTCAAATTTTATGCTAATTTTACGCAGGACGATCGGCGTCCCTGACGCGCTCCCGACAGCCACCAACTGAAGGGTTAGAAGTGTTAAATTCTTGATTGAATTTCACACCGCCAGTCGTGTCCCAAAACCTCAGAAAAAAAAACCACTGACAGTCGAGCAAAACCGCCGCACGCGCGAAATTTAAGCGCATTTTCAAAAAGAGATTTGTCAACAGTTGCAATGCGTCGAGGCGAAAGTTTGGCCGGTTTGCCCCCATCAGTTGTCTGTGGCGCTAATTTGCCTTTGATGATGGCGCCCTGGAAAAAGTCGCCCAAAAAACTTGAAGTTTTCAGCGATTATCTGGTGACCCCAAAGCGGGTCATAGATAATTCTTTTGGGTGGTGGAAGACCGCGCGATTGTGTGCATGTGATGGTGATAAATTATTGTTTGCCCTGCCTAAGGTTTAAAACCAACCGTCAAGAACTTGCCAAGGTGTGTGTGGGTCAGATAATCTACAACAATAAATTTATTGGGCGGAATTTTTGATTTATTACGCTTATGAATAATATGAATAGCACTCACATGATGACACTAATGATGTGACCGACTGGGTTTACCTTTTCGGCAAGGGCCGCAAGCTGTCTACTCATAAAAATGGGAATCCATTCTTGGCGAGTTTACAGCCCTTGGCTGGGCGTAGGCCCAGCGCACCCTTTCGCCTTTGTTAATAATATTAACATGGATTTTTACAAGCCATAAACCCATATTTACCCAGGACCAAGCCCCCGAAATTCCAAGCCTTTTGTGGCCGAGCATAAAATGCCAGCTGGGCCTTCGGGGCTCCCATCAACTCCTTTGGGGCGTCTGGCATCACCTTGCCGCTGCTAAGCGTCGTCGTCTTTGCCTTTCAACAACTGCTGCCGCTGCTTTTTATTATCCTATGTGTGTGTGTGTATGAGTTTTCCTTTCATTTTGGACCTCATGCCATGACCGCGATAGCTAGCGCACGGGCCACTCACGTTTTCAATATATATCCTTCTTATATTGTTTGGTCGTGTGCTGGCGCGTGTTTATTTGCTTTGTGGTATTTATACACGAAGGCGTTTGGGGCGGCTTCCGGCTCAGCTCTCATAGTTTTGTGGCTTATGCATAAAATATTGAAAATGGCATTCAGCTACTTAGCCACGATCTTCAGCTTTCGGCTCTATTGGGTTATTAATAACGCGGTCCGTTGTTATTGTATGGGATTTTTATTTTTCGCTCGCGCAGAAGGCCTGATAAGGACTTAAATGCCTGGCACACCTAAGTCACCCGAGGGGCATCGGATGGTTGAAGGCTTTCAGGCTCACTTGTAAATCTTTAATGGGCCGGGTGTTTGGGGGATTCGTGTTCGGATCCGTGTTTTAGTTCGAAAAGTCGTAAAAAAATTTGTGACTATAATTTATTTATTAGGCTCGTTGGAGACCTCAAAAATGGCCAACAAATGTCAACAAATCGCTGGGGTTTTATTAGTTGGGCTGGCCATGGGGACTCTGTCTGTGATTAGGCGGGGTTATTTTATGAGGGCTGGTAAATGGAATTAAATTTGATTAGGTGAACTTTAGTGTGTTTTCTTTTTTTTATGATTTGTATTCATTTTCCCAGGAGCTTAAAAAAATCATAGCCTGGGACGAAATCATTGCCAATCAAAAAGCATAGCATACTTACCAGCGAAATCGTGCCTTCTCCATGATAACCGCTCGTTTGATGACCTTTCCTTTGCGACCATTTCCATCAGGGCAGGCGGAGGTTTGGTTCAGGATGCCTCGCAAAAAGTCACATCAATTTTCCAACGCTGACCGCAAACGTGTAACGGCAAGTGCATCGGTCTAGAAATTGCCACTGTGCTGCCGCTGAGAGTCCAATAAAATGAGTTGTCGAAACGGTAGGAAACCCCCACACATACACACATGTTGCTAATATATTGACTGACAGGACATCTGTCGACGGCTGCCCCAACCAAGCACACCACAAATGCCAAGGCAATCGGAACACCCGGCACCCGGCGACCGGTTGACTTTTGACTTGAAAATTGAGTGAGTACAGCAGCCGCCGCGGCAACAGTCACTGTCATCGTCAGCCTCAGTTCCATTGCCTAAGTGCACAGATGCGCGCACCCACACACGCATGTCCTGTGGGTGGGTAAATGACTTTGCAAATGGACATGCCAAAAAAATGTAAAGCAGTCGAAAAACCCGAATCCTAGGCGGCCTCGCATTCCGTCCAATCAGAGACCACTCTGCCGAGCTTGGACTTCATATTTTCGCTTCGAAATTCTTTTTTTTCCACTATACCGTCTGGCTACAGTTGCAGGTCAGGAGCAGGGAGCTGCGTTGCTGTGGAGTGGGTGGATGTGTCTATGTGTGTTATATTTTCAAACCCACAACAAAAGCGGAAACGTATTGACATCGAAGGAAATGGACTTAAGCCATGATTTATAGTTTACGGATTTTCCATTTAAGTTTATTGGTTTTCGTTTTCTGTAAATGCAACTGGCCAAATGGCCCACCAGCCCGTTGGCTCGCCTCGAACGCTTTTGCTGCTTCTCTGCTCATTTTTGGCTCTTATGTTCTGCATTTTCCAATATATTTCCCTGAGAAAGTTCGCCAAGTCCAGGGGCTTGGCTCAATTTATGCTTTTAGTTGCCGCTTTTGGAAATGGTTTATGTTTTACTGCCTCCCCGTCCACATGCATCGTAATTGACCATTTAAGAATATTTAAGTTGTGCGGAAAAATGGATTTTCGGTTGCGAAGATGCCGACAAGGAAACAATAACGCAAATCCTTGGTCACTCTGACAAGTGAGTGCAATTAAATTCGAATCGAAATTTTAGAAATTTGAAAGCTACCGAATTCCATTTTAAATTTAACTGCGATTCTGGTTGCCTCTCGTTTGGTCCTTTTTAAAATTCAATAGTCTTTCAGTCGGGCAGTCAGTCATTCAGCTTGGACAGCACCGGTGATATATTCGATCGGGGGTGGCAAAAGTGCAAATTCAAAATCAGCAACAATAAATGCAAACAGCTCGACTCGAGTCAGCTGCCGCTGCGGTAAGTAAACACGCAGCAAATCAGCTACCAGCTAACCAGGCAGGTAGACTGACAGTGGGCCAAGCAAAGCGTTGCACTTGCCAACAACCGAGCCACCGTCAGCATAAAGTTAAGACCTGGCTAAGCAGCTGCTTGTGGAGCAGCAGTCGCTGTCGTTGCTCTGGCATCCTTGGGGTCCTTCTACCACCTTTGGCTGCTGCACATCATCAATCTTCGTAGACGTGGACGGTGGACGACCAGCGAATACAGAAGAGGAGACGGAAGAGCTTCGGAATTGCCGTGTGGGGTGCATCAGTTTTGTGTACCGAACGTGCTGCCATTTCCTGGAGGTAGGGCCGCCCGAGTTCAGCACTCGTTGACTGCCTCTTCTCACAATTTTGTCGGGTTACCTTTTTGAGTTATGCTTTTTTGCTCCTCCCAGTCTTCCTACCAAGGGGCTAAGCACCCAGGGAAACTTAGAGCTGCCGAGCAGCCGACTGGCTACCTGGCGTTTTGCCGGGTGGTGCGGTGGCCTCATCGTCAGTCGTTGACTTGCCGTTTGATGTTCTCTCTTCGGTTGGGCTTGGCATGTTGGGTTTTCAAGGGGATTTGTTAGATATGAAAAACAATCTAGAAAAATGAATGTGGTGAAGGAACTCACACAATTCGCGAATAGTCAAGCGTGTGAATCGATCTGAAAGCTGAATAATTGGTTATTTAAATGTCCGAATGTTATAAATTATTTGAAATTAAAGCAGAGAATATAAACAGTTTGAAGTAAAGCTATAATCTACAATTTCTCTCTGGTCCTGGAAATCCAAACGTCCTGAAGAAGCAGATAATCTTATATCTAGGCTTCTAGGTTTCTATCAGCTCAAACTTCAAACCAAGATTGCCTTTCCCCATTCCTTTCCTTGTCTCCAGGGCTTCGTGAATGATTCTTATTACAATCCATATCCTGTAATCCACAGAAAAGAGTCTCCAGTCGCCGTTATCGAAGGCACAAAGACAGGAACTCCATACTGGCAGGCCCTTTATTTTTTTCGGCCGCTTTGCATTTATTTTGCAAGTGTTTTAGAGTTGTGGCTGCCCCCGGGGCGGCTGCACTTTGTTATTAATGCGCATTTAAGTCTTTCTCTTTTATTTGAGTGCATATTTTTTACGTTTGGTGTTTGTTTGTCGACTTTCCTGCTTGTTTTTCACCTTCATCATCTTCTTTTTTTTTGGTTGGCCGGGCGGGGGGCGGCGCCGGCACGAACTCCACCTTTTTGGCCAGGCTTTTGTGTGTTTTCTAATTGAGGAAACATTAAAAGTCAAGTTCTGCTCCTGCCGCATTGTTATAACCCAGAAAAACATGAGTGCACTGCAGTCCTTGTCGACGGACAGACCGGTCGGGTTCGGGGGTTGAAGTTTGGGGTCGGGGAGCCCTGTAGTTTTGCTCTTTGGTTTGCTGGCTGTTTGTCTTTGTCGGCCGCCTTCTTTTTTCCTCGTGCAATTGGTATGCTGGGCGTGGTCGTCGCTATGGCCGACGAGTGGGTCTGGGGGGTTTTTAATGAAGTTTTGGCTGCCATTCAGTTTTCGGGGTTTGACTTTTTGACATGGTTCGTTTGGTTTGTTCGACTCGAATTCCTCCCCTTTCATTTTTTGCTACTGCCTACGAATTTTGGCCAGCAACTGCAATGCAAGAAGGCGTTACCTGCTGCAGTCGAGACCTGCCAACTATCATATAAAACGCTCAATTAAGCCCACTGACCGGGGACGCAGGATGGTAGGCATTCTTATCGCCACCTAAGCTGAGTGTCCCGGCACCGCCCATTAATCATCCTGCATATAATAAAAGTAAATTGCCGGCGGCAGCGGTGGCAGTTGGCGGCTCCCCCCTCGGCAACCTGAAGCTCGCGACCCGTTGCCACTGCTCACTTAAATACTCGGTGATTATGTCGAGTTTATAATAGAGAAAGAGAGCAAGGAAGCGGAGATGCCAGCAGACTGGTCGCGACGATGATGAGGGTGGTGGGGTCGGTGATGAGGATGCAGCTTCGCCCCCCATTTGTCAAAGCAGTTGGCGGCGGCAGTTACTTCATCACTATCTCTCAGTCAGGGACGTCAAGTCATTTATCATTTATGCATTGCATACATCGAGGTCGGGAAGGACTCGAAGTCCCTTTCGGTCGTCGGCATCTTGGCGGAGGGCATTGTTGTAATGCATTGAAAGATGGAAGATGGCGGCGGCTGGCCCTCATCATTGTGATCTCAACGCCATGAGGCGGCATCCCTTATCCCTCTGCATGTCTTGGCCTTCATCCTTCACCACTTTGACCGACCGCCCAGGCACTTCGAAACCGCAAAGGAAACTGCTAACCTTGTCTAAGCCTCAGTTGATTTGTAAAGCTTTTCAGGCGCTTAAATCTCTTCGGGTCATGCATGTTAGGTTCCTGCGTATGCCTGCGTGTGTGTGCGTGTGACTGTGTGTCTTTGGGGTCCTTCCTGTTTGAATTATCCGCTTGATGTTTTAGTTATGGACAAACGGATGCTCAAGTGTCTTCGTGTGTGTGTGTGTGTGTGTGCTTGTGTATTTTGGCCACAGTGACATTTGAGATTTTGAAGGACAACTTGCATAGTTGAAGTCTTGACAACTTTAACACAAATACCGCCCGCAAAGGATCCGCTCCTGCCTCCCTGGCCGGTGGAGGTTTCACGGTTCAAATTTCAGGGTTTAACGCATGTCAAATTTATCAATAGATGTGTCGCTCTGGCGGTGAGTGGGTCGGTGCTGTCGTGTGTGTGTCCTCAAATCTAGTTGTTTGTATATGAAAATGAAATATGGCCGACAGTTAATAAACGAAATTGTCCCACTTCCACTGGCCAACAAGAGGGCAATTCGAGGACTTCAGTATGCCAACAAAACCAAAAAGTTATGGGTCAATTTTAAGAGTGTTTAAAACTGATTTTTGGCTTGCTAAGATTAGGAAAACGAGGCTGTTGTTTTGTAAAAAACGAGGATGCTTTGGGAGGTAGTTTGTTTTATTAAAGGCAATTTTCTTCTATTTTCCTTTTCCTTTCAAAGATTCAATTTATAGCTATTGATATTTTACCTCTAGCACCAGAGTATCTTCTATACAGGAGACAAAAGGCCGTTCAGCTAAAACATCCTTTGGCCGGCTATTGCTTTTTTCTTTTATTTTCTAATAAACAAATTCCCAAATGCAGTACCACCTTAAGATTTTGGGAAACGAGTGAGGAAGACAATTAATAATGTAATTTAATTCTAAATGTCTGATTATTTTTACGAACTTCAATTTGATATTATTGATATTCTGGCTGACAAATTCCTTACCGTTCAGAAGTCCTATACTTTGGAGTCACCCCTCGCTCGGTTCTGCACGCAGCACAGCTTGGCTTGGCCATTACCAACTCATAAACTTGTTGGGGTTTTATTTTTTCCCTGAGCGGCCCACCAACGCCATCTCCAATTTGCCTTCAAGTGGCCATGAATATTGTGGGCATGACTAGGTCCATTCATATATGTATGCCGTTAGATTTATATATACATGCGCACACATTTGCCACATAGTCCATAGGAGTGATTGATAGGCCAGGAAAATGGATTTTTCATATATTTTTTTTCTCCATGAAATTCGGCATTCACAATTTTTCCCCTCGCCACCTACGCAGGCGGGCGCCCGGCCGTCGGTTCTAGGGATCATGGAGTCTGTGTGTGCTGAACGTTTGTTTATTTTCTTTATGGATTTTAGCACGTGTAACTGACGATGGCTCCGAACACACGTGCTGGTCGCTCCGCCCGCTGAAATGGCAGTTGCTCTTGTTGGCCATAATTACGCTCTCTTCTAATCGACATAACTGTTTTTGTGCGGTCAAGAAATTTTGAAAATTAATTTTGATTACGCATTCACCTTCATCGAATTTGGCGCCGGTAGAAAATTCGCCAGCGTTTGGCTTTAGTGTCTTTGGCAGAAATTTCTATTGGGTCGGCCGGCCGGTTGGTCTGTCGCTCGGTCGGCTGTGGTTGGCCAAGTTTATGGTGCGAATAGAAGTATGTTTATTGGGTTTGTATGATACAAACACACGCTTCCGTCTGGTGAGCAGCTTGTTTTGGGAATTTAGTATTTAGCATTTGGGTTGTTAATAGATTTTGTCCGAGTTTCCCAAAGCATTTGGGACCACAATTTCACATATGCGGAAAAGCCTTCAAGACTTTGGCTGTGGCATGAGGCGGTCTTCCACCGAATTATCCATTATTCATATGCCCGGCATTGCGATGACGGTGCTGCTTACGGTTGAACAACACTACAGGCTTTCGTCAATTTGCACATTGGAAATTGGAAATTTTCTGTCAAACTTCGTTCGTCCGGAGCCGGCGGCTTAAATAAATTCAATTAAAACTGTCAGCTGACGGTGGCGACGGCGCCGTTCGTCGCGAACGAACTGCCCAATCGCTTTGGAATGCCGGATGAGTTGGGTAGCTGAAAATGTCGGCAAACAATTGACATTGCCAGCGAGTAAATACAATTATCCACTTTTTCCGTGGCCCTTAAAGGCCAACATATTGCAGGGATTTACTTTAAATGACGACCGGGAAACACCTCTTCAAAATGACTAAAAATCCTTTGCGCCAGTTTTTATTTGCATTGTCTCGTCGGCGGGTGGCAGGGTTGCCATATCCGCATAACGTAATATGGAATGCGCCATCAGGCCACACAAAGATCCCCGCCAACCGGGCAGCCCACCCGCCAGCCAGCCAGCCGTACCGAGGGGCAGGTGGGCAGACCACCAGCCGATTCGATTCGATTCGATAGGAGCCGACGCCAGGACCTGCATTATTTATGCATGCAATGCTCTTTGAGTCTGCCGCAGTTATTGGCATTTCGCAGTGCACCTTCGGTTTTGGCGAAGGACATTTTATTGAAGTTCAACGGGGCCACCCCACTTTAAATTTGTGGCCTTAAAGGAACTCGAACCCAACTCGAACCCGGGGCGCTGGACGTTATAAATTTGGCGCCGCATTTAAGTTCAGAGTTCCCATTACTCATCTTGATTGTTGAACGCTGTCAGCAGTTATATACGAGTATGCGGGCGGAGCTAACCCCATTCGCTTACAATAATAACAATAATTTATAAGAATTGATTATGCCGAGTGTGCAATCCATAAATCCTACCAGCCGACGCTGCTGGCGGCGGCGGCGACGGCGGCGGCTACACCAGATAAGAGCAGAGTTGCCGCCCTCTCCGCCACCTGAAGACGGCCATCGATTGACCCGCTCGGTTTGAGTTTTGTTTGTTCGCATATTTAAAGTTTAGCCAGCCAGCCAGTCCAACTCAGATGGATAATACATCAGGAAAGTTGTTAGTTTCCTTCTGCCTTACGACTTTGGTTGCTCTTCGCTCTTGGGTTTTGTTTATTGTTTGAAATTTTTACAGTTGACTTTGCCATTCACAACTTTTATGGGTTTCAATAAAAGTTTTTATGCAGCTTTCTCGCATCGCTTTTAATTAGGGGCATCAATCAGTTTAGCTCTTCCTTGCCGGCTTCTGCTGTCCGTGACTGGTGGGGAACATAATCTCAATAATTTCTAGTTGACTTGAACTCACATCGAGTCCAATTTGTGGTGATTTTATGGCATCCTTGGTTTGTTTTGCTGGAACCAAATAAAAAATGGAGCACATAAATATCCGATTCCCTTGACGGTTGAACGACGACTGCACGATTCACATTTGAATTTGCTTTTTTTTTCCGCATTCGGACTGGAGGTGATTTTAATCCCTCAGCGGATAGTGGAATAAACAAGAAGCATGAATGGGAAAGCTCAATTATTACTTGGGACATATTAATTAAGATTTATGTTTTAAATTTCAATCTCTATTTTCTTAAAGGATATTCATTCAATTAATATTAAATTGTTTTCGAATTTTTAACCCATGCTGAAACCCATTTTAGAGACGATTAATTCCGTAAGAAGTAAAAGTAATTTTATTTTCATTCAGTTTTATTTTTGATTCTTTTACTTGGCGTCCGTTTTCAAGTTATAAAAAAAAACCACGAAACCGTTTTCTGGCTTCTTTGCGAATTGTTGCGGAATTCTTGCTGGCCACTTGGACTTTATTTTTATGTGCGCAAATCATTGTAAATTAATTAAATAAAAATACGGAAATAGATGTACTGCAGTGAGCGTGAAAAAATACTGCGCTCGCCCAAACAAAAACCATAATTCGTCCATAAAAATATCGTAAAAATGCCCGAACGCGATGGCCGCCGTTCTCGGCCCAAACCCAAGTGCAATGAAGCAAAGGACAAAATGTTGGCACTGCCGAACACAAGCCCACATATGCCGCTAACTCCCATATGTGTGTGAGAGAGACAAAGAGAGAGAGAGAGAGTGTGTGAGAGTGCGAGGTTTTGGGAGTGAACAGGATCAGCTTGGGGACTTGGACGAGGCACTTCTGTTTTTCATGTTGCGGCTGCTGTAAACCGAGCCACTTAATGACTTCCGCCATAAACTATTTTCGGTTCAGCTAAATTCCAACAACTTTATTGCCCAAGCAGCTCCAGGGATAACGAGTGAAAAAAAGGACGTCAAAACGAAGAGAACGCGAGAGAGAGGAAGAAATAAACACGAAATATTCGCACACCAAGGCAGTCGCCGGCAAGCGGCCAACATTTTTGGCCTCAGACCAAAGGCAAGGAAATTATTATACCCCAACATATATACCAAATATATTTCCCTATATAAGTATATATCGGAATATAGTAGCTATATGTATGCGCCGCGCCGTATCCTTGTGTGGTGGCCAAGAAGGAGAAATTTTATGTTTGCACAACATAAACAACATTATTTCTTATGGGCCAAACGGGCTAAAGGAAGCCGAGCCGAAGCACCCACAAAATCGCAGCAAGCGAGCAAGCGCGAAGAGGGAAGCGAAAGCGCGGGAAAGGATCCGCCTGGCACCTACACGGGTTAAGGCTCAGCCCAGTTGGGGGCGCACAAGCGTGAAAAGCCAGGCGAACTCGCCAAAAATTAATGACGCATAAGCATAAAAAAGAAGAGAAACGAAAATATCAATACAACATGAAATGTGTCAGGAGCCGGTTTGAGTATTCTCGAAACGGTTCTCTCCCTCATGTTGCTGGTGAGGATTTTAATTGGCCTCTCCGGTAGCTCAGCTGCACTTAATCAGCTTCAAATGGAGCGACAAATGCAGAGCCCCAACCGTCGACGACACATGGCGCATTTCCTTTAGCCAGAGTTGCATTTGGCGCTATCTTCCGTGCCTTTTGGTCGGTTGGTCTTCTACGTGGCCCCCCTCCAATTTGACAAATTAAAAATTTAATTCACAAGGAAACTGCGCTTTACGGTCTCCTAAATGAAATTAAGCCCCACACACAAACACGCACGCGACTTGTCCTTGCCCCAGTCCCAGTTGCAATGTGTGTAAGGGAAGTGCGGTGGGGTGGAGGGTTGCCAGGCACCTTTATGCGCTGTCTGCTGTCGGCGGCTCTGCTTCTCTACGTCTGTCACTTCCTGGTTGTTTTCTTCGTGCTCTGGCAACGGAAGTTCCTCCTTAACTGTGTCGCTCGGCTTGTTTGCCATTCACTGCTGGATTTTTCTTTACTTTTTGTCGTTGTTGTTCCCGTTGTTCTCGTTGTTGTTGTCGTTGTTGTTCTTGCGCCAGTTGAGCTCTTGGGTGTACGCGCTCTCCAGTGCGAGCATTTTGAGCTCAAATTGCTTGAATTTTATGTGCTGCGTTTAGGGATGTGCTAAATTTTTTTTCGGAGATAATTTCAAGAAAATTTGGCTAGGACGAAATGGTGTTGATTTGACGAAACTCATTTTTGGGAAGGCTTAAATAAATTAATCTTGCTCCATGGCGTCAGGATGTAAGTTCTTTCTGGAAAAGGGTTTTGTCTTACAGATTTAAGCGTCCGTGGAGCTTAGCTTAAGAAAAACCGGAGATTTTAAAGCTGTTTATTCACAATTAAATAAGGGTTTTCTCATACAAGGGTAAAAAATTTTCTTTAAAGTTCAGAAAAAACTGAATAAATTTAATTTAGTCTTAGACTGTCATCTTTTTACTATTTGGCTCTTGGCTTTGGCTATTCTTCAAGAATTAATTAAGACTTCAATTGTTACAGAAGCTGAGCTCTGCCAGCTATCAACCAAATAATAAAATCATAGAAACCTATAGAAAATTGAAAAAGAACTTAGGGAATTTTTAATCTAAACTTAAAAAATTTCCGAGTTAACTTAAAATTGCAACATTTTCGCGCGGATTTAATTGTTCCTATCTACATTCCGCCTTGATGTGAATTTGGGTTTGGCTTCTCTTTCGCTTATCATTGCTCGTCAAAAAAATCCAATCCGCTTCATTCAATTTTCCATCTCTAGTTGCCGTTACGTGAAGTTATGGCGAGATGAGCTCAGGTAGCTTGGGCTGCGGATTATTTAGCCATTATCGCCGTGCGTTTGTTGTTCCCGTGGCTGTTGTTGGTGTATAACAATTTCTGGGCTTATTTTTTGTTGAGTGCCTGGCGTTGCTTCACTCGTGCATTGCGCTGATTGAATTATTCCGCTTCACGCCGCTGAGAGCGCTACAAAAATGAAAGGCTGCAGCTCGCGCAGTAGGGAAGTTTATTTTCATATTATGAATGCCTTGAGTTTCCTTCGCAGCAAGCCAAGTGAAGCCTTTCGAAAGCGGAGCCGTGGAGCCGCAAAGCGGAAGGCGGCGTGGTGGGTATTTGAAGGATCTAATGCATTTGAGGGCTTCCATATTACAAAAACAGGATTATGGCTGACTGGATGAAAGTTGAGCTGTTAAAAGGAAACGAAATACCCGGCCAACGGCAGCTGTGAATTTTCTCAAAAACAAAAGGTCACTCACACTTTCCAGCGAACGCACATCAAACATCCTTTTGCGTTTAGTGGACAGGCCTCTTGCATTCATTGAATTTCATTTATTAAATAAACATTGTCAGTCGGTTTGGTTATCAATCAAAAAACAATTCATGTCAACTGTCAAAAGAGCCGAGTTAGCCCTTCAAGGCATTCAACCCAACCCTCGGCCCACTCCTCGCTTTCTTCAATTTCTCCGGGGCCTTCGAGTAACCGATACGGTTCAAATCTTTGTGAGTCTTATCGGACGGGACGGATGGGGAATAGTAGGCCTGGGAAGTGCAGCAGCTGCTTGACAGCACCGGCGCCAACAATTTGCGAAATCCTTAAGTGCTGGGGAAGTGAAACAAAAAGCCAGACAGGACACGAGAGATTCCGTTGGCGGCCAATTCCGATTCCAATGACGAACGAAAAAGTAAACGCCGAAAAGGTCAGCCAAGCGAAATAATAAAACAAACCGAACGAAATGAAACAAAACTGTCTGCATTTTAATTTACTAGCTACAAAAGACTAAAGAAAACCGGCGGCCAGTCAGGCCGGCAGGCAGACAGACGAGCTGGAAGTAGGCTGGGTGGGTGGATATTACACACACGACTGCCAAAAGTCAATTTGGCATAACTGAATTTTGTCCGCAGGGTTTGTCTACCCACCCTGAATGCTGCTCTTTTGTTATGTAAATAATAGCAAAAGACCAACAACAACAATAACAAACACACTTAAAGATAATTTGCTTAAATTTCCATCTCACCCCTCGGAAAGAAAATATTGAGGCGTCTCATTGGCGATTAGCATTGTCGAAAGTTGAATTCCCTGCCGACTTTTGTTTATTACAAACATACATTTTTAGATTTTTTAATAGGCGTTGAAGGACTTCGGTTTGTGCTACGATCTGGGCTCTGATCTGAGCTCCGTTGGGCTGGGAAGTCAGATTCCAATGAGTAACCGATTGGGATGCTTAAAATCTAGAGAAGCTTTTATTCAAATATCTAGAATTTAGGATTCATTTCATTTGATTACATTAGCATGACTTCATCTAAATGCTCTCATTATCAATTCAGATAAATATCAATTGCCACGAAGCAACCCGATTCTCATCAGATGAAACATTCTCTGCAACGCATGAAGAGTATCGCAGGATGCCGGCAAACAGAGCGAGGTCAAGGCAAACGGAGCAGGGAACTTTTGTTGGCGAGATAGCATAATTTCTGTCGTTTGTCACTTTGCTGAAACTGACAATTAGAAAAGTTTATCATATCAACCAGCAACCAGTAAGTAGCCGCCCTCCTTTTTATGTATAAAATATATATACATTTATATACGAAGAAAATGTATTTTTTGTGCTGTTCTCCCTCAAGCAGATTAGAGGGTGTGCGGTGGGCGTGTGGCCGACTGTCGGTCTTATTATGTCTGCATATAAAGCGAGAGACATTTGTTTGGAGCTCCTTTTGTGCGGGGAGCGTGGGCGTTTGGGCAGGTCGGGAGCTCAGCCAGCCAGGCAACCAACTGTTTGCGCCCCAATAACTTTGAGTATCGAACGAAGTTTATCGCACGACAAGCGTCTGTCAAAGTTTTGCTTCTGCTTGTTGCCGTTGTTGTTCCCGTATTTTCTCCCTCCTCCACTCCTACGTATTGTTCCTGTTGCCATTGTTGTTTCTGATCCTGCCCTGGCTTCAGCTTTGCCCTTGCTGTTGTCGCGAATGCTTTGAAAAATTGCCCTTGGCTTAAATTTGCAGCAATGTGGAAGTTTTTCCCCAACCTCGGCCACTGCCAGCAGCTAATGAGAGGGTGCGGAAGGTAGGGAGATTCTTGCTAGGAGCGGTGGCTGTGTGGGCTCAGCTTGTCAGTTTTTTTCATGAGACTACATCCACACAGTTTGTGTGTGTGTGGGTTGGCCTCACGTATTTGCCTAGTCCTCCGGAAAAAACCCGACAAAATGGAATTTGGCTTGCTAGTTTCAGCGGCGGCTGTGATTTGTTTGATATAAATGACTTTAACTTTTTGCCGGGTGCTTAACCCCTTTGCCGGAGTGAGGAAAAAGCTGGCAGCAGGAACGGAGGACAAAACCTGCAGTACTTCAGTTTTTTTGTGGCCCAAAAAAGTAGGCAGCCCCTTTCCAAGTGAGTGAACGGAGAGCGAGGCATGCCCGTCCGGCAGTGCGGCTTATGTAGATCCTTAGTTTTTGAGGTCACGGCGATTTATAAAAGTCACGGCGACTGCAATGTATGCTGTGAAATATTCCGTTCGTCACTGTGACCGGTCGGGGGCCGTTCTGGCCGTTGCAGTGCCACTGCAGCCATCCGCACAAATTTTGATGGCCAGTCGTTCATTTGCAAGGACGCAGCTGCTATTTTTATGTTTCTGCTGGCAATTCAAACAAATTAAGCATCGTGCCCAGCGAAAAACTAGACAGCTCTCGCTAAATTCGCCTCAAAAACAGAGTGAAAAGCTAAATCAAAGAGACTCACCCCGCTGGCCTTCGTCAAAACATAAAATCCGCTGAAGGGCCTCCCAAAAAATAAAGGTAAAAATTACCTGGCCTTTTATGCTGTGAAGTGGCGCCTGACGCGGCTGCTTGTTTTTCCATATTACATGCAAATAATGAATCGCCATTTGTGGTGGTCAGACAACCGCACAGTTAAGGTTTTTGGAATTGAAATGTAAAAAGGCGGACGGGCCGAGCTTGGGTTGGGATTCATGTGTCTGCCACTTAAATTATATAAACTTATTTTGAGGCAATCGTAACTCCCGCTAGATTAATATCGCTGTCAACGCGCCTCCTCCATCCCTCGTCGCGTACCTCTTCATCCTGCGGAATAATTAAATAAAATGCAAAAAAAGGGTAAACATAATTGAATATTTTGTGCTGGTAACGCGGATGCCTTCCCACCCGGCCTGCCTGTAATTTTGCATTAAGTGCTTATCCCTCTCGAATATAAATGACGTCATTTAAATACACAGCCAAAAGATTCCGCGCCCCTTCTCCATTGCCACACGGGGAGAGAGAAAATGAGAGGAAGCTGGTTGGCTGACAGGTTGGGTTGCTGTTGGGTGTGAAAAAAAAATTTATACTGTTAAATTGGGCGAAATAATTGCGCGCAATTATTTAAAAAACTACAGAGACAGCGGAGACAGGCAGCAAATGACAAGGAGGAGATTTCAAAGTGACAGCAGCTAGCAAATAAAATTAAATTAAGTAACAAGCAAAAAGGATTGCAGGACATTAATGAAACAATTACACGGCCACGCTTGTCAGTTTGAATGCGACTAATGAAGCCTTAGGGTGGCGGACGGTGCGGGGAGCACTTTTCCAAATCGAAAGGACGAGTTGAGCCTTGAATTTCAGCAAAAATTAAATGAGAAAGTGTGTGGAATTTATGAGTTGAGTTAATTTATGTTTGCTTTGGCCGTGGGTGGGGTGGGATGGCGAATCGATTCTTTATGCTGTCATTTTTGTGGGCTTTTAATGAGCTTAACCGACCACACAAATGGGCGGTAGGGCGTGGCGCAGTGCATAAGTCCGATTAATGATATTTAAACAATAAAATATTTATTTTTTATTTATTTAAATCAATTGCCGGGTTGGCTGTGTTTGAAGACTGCATTTCATGTGGCTCGGGATTTATTCCTTCATTAAGCTTCGAATGCTTTGGAAGTGCGCGTTTTCAAAAGCGTTTCAATCGAGCAACTATTTTCCGTAGATCTGAACAGCAACTAACCAACTTTGATTTGAATGCTAGCACACACACACGCACATAACCGCTTTTGCTATGGCTGTGGTTTTGGGCCGATGTTGCTGCCAAACTCGCTGAGTTTCGGGAGACTCAACCAAAAACCCTAATCACGCCGTTTTCCTTGGGTACGTGACCTGCCTGCCAGTGGTTAAATTATGCCAACAATACCGCCAACCACCGCCAACAATAACAACAAGAACAAGGGCAATGGTTGAGGCTAAGGTCGTGGCAGGCATGGGAATGGCTAAAGTTTGTGGGCCCTAATAATTAATTACCAAGCACGCGGAGGTGGAAATTGAACCGAACTTTCTTATTTGCGATTTCTGCTTATTCACGTTTTGCAAAATCATTGAATAATTTTGTTTAAAGTCCGGACATAAGCATTTAGTTGGTCACAATTAATTTTCTCGATCTGCCCAACCAATTGGATTTCCCCAAATGTTGTGTAATTTCCACATAATTTGCTTTCTCAATGCCGTCATGCCCGACCGTCGGACAGCCTTAATCTGGCTAAAAACGACTGCCTTGACAATAAATTGCAATGGTGTGTGTGTGTGCAGGCGATTTGCCCAATTAAGGGGGATTAATTATGTTTGAAATGTTTAGTTGACTTTGTGTCGTGGAAAGAAACAAAGCGCGACAGAAGATTTTCGTCTTAAAGCTCCAAAGGCAAAATTACGACGAAATTTGGGCTTATAAGCGGGCTTACTGTCGGTGAAAGAAACAAATGAATCATAAAGGCCGCCAGTCGGCCAGATAGACGTCACAATTTAATTTCCAATTTCGCTTTAAACCTAAAAATTAGGCAATCAGGAGCACAGAAATCGACTACATCGTACGTTGATCAGCAGAAATATAAATAGGAAAATGCCAGATAATTCACATAGAGAAGAGAGGAGGAAAAGGCAAGGTACCAGGAACTCATGAGAAAATAAAAGAAAAAGTCGAATACCATTTAAAACTCAGGAACTCAGAATTGTTTATTTAACTAAAAATCAACTAAATCTTTAAATAAATTAATAGAATAAAACTTAAACAAATGCTACCAGGTAATCAGAAAACAGTAGCAAGTCGCCAGCGATCGAAGAAAATAAAAACCCATAGTCAAGGCCATTGAAGCAAATTCGCTCGAAGCGTTTGTTGAGGTTCAGGTTTCTTCCGATAAAATGCCAGACTCGATGTGTGTAGATTTGTACGTTTATATGTAGGTAAGCACAAAAAGTATAAGGAGCCCAGGAAAGAGGAAAAACTAAAAGAAAAAATTTGAAGGAAGTAAGTTTGTCGACTGTGATGTACCTTTGCTCATTTAAATTAATTTATTCCTAAACGGTATTTTAAAATTCATATTTGAGTCTTACAATCTATTTTCTATCGAACTGACAGATCTTTAGTGGCTTAATACCAATATATTTAAAGTTTTTCTTGTCCCCACTCTTATTGATCCACTGCCAATTTTAAATATTTTGGGTGTCTGGTCTCTGGAATCGCTTCGTATTGTATATACGGAGATTACTTTAAGGGCTCTACGACGTCTCCTTCTCCATGTCACATACTGTCGCACAACCTTATTATACCCTTGAACAATTGTTCAGGATAGAGGGTATAAAAAATTAAAGTTGTGTGTGGTTTATTTAGATTTGTATGAATATACTTGGAATATATGTGCTTCGATTTTTCATAAACAAATTTACAGTAAATTAAAATATCTTACCAGGCGAACAGAGCAGAGGAGGCCGCTTCACATGCCTTCTACAAACTTAAGACCATACGTACATATAAAGAATTAATGCCAGCTGTTTTGAGAAGAAATAAAATAAATTCGCAGTTGGTACCTCAATTCATTGTCGATGTTCCAACAGTATGTACGTTCACATAATCATAAATGTAAACATACATGAATTGTACCAGGCGCCCAGCACGAACTGTAGGCCTTTTGCCACGGAAACGCAAAGAAATGGCCGACAGATACCAATGCCAGCTGTTGTATATACAGGCGATGTTAGACATACCGGTTAAAATGCCCTTAACATTTCGTGTTATTTTTAAATTTAACTGTTAAACTTAGCAAGCGAACAGCATGCGAATAGGGGTGGATTCCTTTCTAATTTTTTCGTTTCAGAGAAGCGTTCTAATTCAAGTTAAGTTAATTTTGCATTAACAAATATTTAGATTCTTGTTTATTATAAACAAATTGGATCAAGGCAACAGAAATCAACAGCAAGGCTCGCTAGTCGGCACAACAAATCAAAGAGTGTGACAAATGCAATAAGTAATGGTAATTAAAGTAAACAAAAGAGTTTTTAAAAATATTACATTGTAGGAAACCTTAAAATGTTTTTTAATAATATATTGTTTATAAACAAGTTGGCTAAATAATTGAACAGGAGAACAGAAAGACCAGCTGCCCTAGAAATTCTTATAGAAATTCAATCCGCTTTCGGTTGAAGTCGGTCTGGAACCAAATGGATTGTTTACGGCTTTCAAAAGCTGGCGGGTGTCTGAGTAACCCAGTAGTCGCATTTCTGCATTCTTGTGGGAAACAATTTAAAGATGATTGCAAATTTCATTGCTTCTTCTGCGTGCGGATTATGGACACTTCCAGGCTTGATTTATACACAATCACGCACCGGGCCATGCCAGCCGCGCAGTCCTTGTAAGTCGTTTGTGGGCATATCTGAGCCCGACACTCTCACCCGCACAGAGACACCGATCCCTGCTGTCAGTGGCAGGAGCCAAGGTGCAACACCTTCGTTGCTGGCCGTGCTGTGACGACACAGACACTTAAGGGTTCAAGTAGCCGCTTAACCCGCTGCCGCCGGGCCACAAGCTCCCTGGCGGAGACACCTGTACGGGCCGTAGACAGAGGAGGACATACAAAAGGTCGTCATGGTCGAGTTGCAATGAGGCAAGAGTAAATTAAAAACCAGACAACTCAACCACACCCGCTGGCCCGCTGCCACAACCCCTCCAACTGCTTTATGACTGACAGCAAAAATGGCAAAAGGCAAATGAAGATTCAAATGAATTCGCCCCGAATGCTGGCCGGCGAGGGGGACACGCACTTAGACGGTTAAGCTGTGAACTCTAATGAACCGAGAGCCACAGCGCGTCGTACTCTCCAAAAACGCCTACAAAGTAGGTCAAATGGGTCATTTGTGGACTGCTGTGCGCTTTGGTTGGAAGGGATAACACTTTTGGGGTGCAAAATCTTTGGTCACATTTCAGAGGCATTACAAAATTTTTATTATTTCATTATGGCGTGTAAGTTGAACATAACTAATGCCAAGCTCGGTTGGCTTCATCTTGCTAATCCCCCAATGCCGGATGGTCCACTAAAAATTTCACTTAATTCCTGGCAACTCGTAAAATTTTTCACTTTCTTCGGGCCTTAAAGCAATTGTAAGTACAGTCCACCCTCGGCAGGGGAGAACAATATAAGAACCTGGGCGGGGTGTTTTAATTCTCGTATTTAAAGAGATCTAGAGTTAAAGAGCTTGCCAAGAGGTAGGGCAAAAAAAGAGTAGCATATTGAGCAAGCGTGGCAGAAATTTGAATAGCTCAGAATCGGAGTACTGATATAATTTCCTTTCCTCATAAAATATCTCGATTTAAATCAGAAATCAAAAGAGATTTCTAATTCTGTCTTTATCAAAAAGCTTCAACTTTTACTTGAACAAGATAGAAAAACTTAGAAAGGTATTTTATCTCTCCCGTGCCCGGCTCGATCTTTGGCTTAGTTTCCATCCTTCAAGCAATGGATTGGCGGCCATTGAAAGCGGATGTAAATACGATTTCCAGATATCTTGTAATTCCATTTTAAAGAAGCTCTACTGTTTCTTGAAAACCTGAATAACTCAAGGCACTGATGCCAGTAGCGAATGCCAGGCACGTTACGCATACGCACGGCTGGCTGGCGAGTGGAGGTTCCATTTTGTTCGTGTTCGTTTTTTGCGTTGTGTAAAATTTAAGGCAAAAAAGTGAAATTTATATATCTGAACTTAAATAATTCTCTGTTCCGGACCGGTCCGGTTCGGACTAATGTCCTGCACGTGCCTGGGGGAAAGGAAATTTATCAAGCACAATAAAAATGACGAAGCCATCGACCGGCCAGGCCTCACAGCCTTTTTCATATGTGTTGATTATACGACCGGGCCAACAACAAATACCACATAACTCAGCCGGACAACTACGGCTAACCAGAAATATCCATATGATAAATGATGGCCGGGTAAAAGCGAATCTGGGGTCATCCTCAGATCCCACGCATGGGCGCCGTAAGGAAGCTTGTTTTGCAAGTAGATTAGCATTGAATTTGAATGGAAAATAAAAATGTTTTTCGCACCGGGCGGATGGGGCGAAGGGGGGAAATAATCAAATGAAGTTGATTGTCATAAATCAAAGTTTTGTTGATTGTCGTTACTTGGTCTTTGGGCAGCAGCACAAATAAAATTCCACCAGCCTTCCCTCGATCTCTGGGCTGTCTAAAAGGAGGGCTGCGGGTATTCTTTGATGGTCGGCGATTTGTCAAAACTGGACCAGGGCCGGCAGGTCGATCGGGGAAACATTTAACATGCCGGGCCCAGGCCATCAAAAGGATAAGTGACTTCAGCAGAAGGGCTAAGGCTGAGGCTGAAGTGATAAGCCATGAAGGTGATTGGGACTGCGAATCTTTCCAGATTCCGATATGAGGAACTTAATGGCACTAAGGAGATTCCGACTGCCGCCGGCTTATTTGTGGATTGGGTTCGGCCGGCCAACAATTAAATGATTGATGAAGTGCATTAAGGATTCCCATATCCAAGTCGGGGGCCTGGGCAATTAGATGCTGAGCGGACTGCCCCCGGGATGGCTTAGGCTACACAATTTTAAGGCAGCAAACGCGTTGATCATTCGAAAGGCAAAAATATTTTCACACCGCTGTTTGGCTTTAAGCTGCCCCGGGAACTTGTAAATGGCTGATAATCCAGAGATAGCCCGGCAAAAAGTTGTTTTAATTGAACGCGCAACTCGCGCGGCGAGTCAATGACTTGTTGGGTTACCTGCCGGTCCTGCCCACCCCGCCCCCGGGCTATTCATAATTACCGACATTACACGGACATCGGCGAAGAAAAAGAGCCAGGCAGCCGGGCAGCAGTAAAATAAAAAGCGCTCCTGGCCACCTCCGAAAAAAAGGAGAACGTGGAGAGGAAAAAATTTTGTTGTACGCCGAGGAACAAAAGCGGAGCCGGCGCGCATATGCGGCCGGTTGGTCGTCCGCTTGGCTTCTTCCACGGCGGTCTGCGTGCCTGTGGGTGCACTGAACTTGTATAGAAATTCAGGCGGCGGGGAGAAATTTATTTAAAATTGCAAAATATGAAAAATACGGTTGGAGGTGGGAGCGCGGAGCGACTGGGAAATGTGATTAAAAAAGAAACCAAGACGAGGTGGAAAATTATTAAAATTATTTCCTGCATTGCTGCATGCCATACAAAACAAAAAAGAAGCCAACGAAAGAAACCAACTTCCACTGCAACATGCAACGTCCGAGCGGCGGCAGCAACGGCAACGGCAACACAAAACAGCGAGTTCGTTAGAGTGTCCCTCCCCCGACCAACCTCTCCTTCTAACAGCCGAGAAGTAAGTTAGTTTCGTAGCTGATTATTCGCGGGTCTAATTAAAAGCACAGAACTTGGTGATTATTAAAGTTTTGAAGGCGCCGCCATTGAAAGGTGGAAAAGACTTTTAATGCTCTTTGTTTTGTTTCGAGGCGTGAAGATGGGCGAAACAAGAGCTATAAATATTTTATTTTGTATATTTAAGAATAATGAATTATTGCTTTACGGCCACAAAAGGAAGCAAGGATCACAGACAAAGCAATTGAGTTTTCGGCCAGCAATTTTTGGCATCATTTCGGGTTCTATTGCCCTTGTTGCTGAGCTCATGTGTTTGAGTCTGATGATTCTTTACTTTGAACAGCTATAATTTCTTTCTTTGATATTTTGAGGGAATTCCTTTGTCATATTCCTTTGGTCTTGACAGGAATTGGCATTAGGACGTTTCTATATTGCCAAGGCCATCTGCCTGTTCTCTGCCCCTTGGCCTTTCTAGTCTTATATGGATTCTGTTTTGCTTGATGCTTTAACAGCTGCTCAACAAGAGCCTTCCTAAAAAAGCATTGATTGGCTTGAAATGGTCCCCAACCACATTTCGAAGGCCTTTTTATAGCTCTCTAATCATCCACTCCCACCGCAAATTTGGCCGTAATTTTTTGCTTTTATTTATTTTTGATTTTAATCAACTGAATTGCTGTAATCTCTAGTCAAATACAACGTGATTTGTAATTGCAGAAAGCAATAATATCAATCAAACAAAAGTCGAATCAAGGAGGAAAAACTTACGCAAAATTTAACACAAGGCAGACGTCGCCCAAGGCCGCGCAGGCTGCTGCTCCTGGCGGCGCTGCCTGTGTGTGTGTGTATAGATCAAACAATAGCCAAAGTAATGCTAATCAATTATGAATCAATGTATGTGGGGGCAAAAGAAACGGATAAAGAATCGAACGCGCAAAAAATCCCAACCGATGAAAAAACTTGAACCGCCGAAAAAAATGCACAATTGTGTGGAAAAAAGCTGACTAGCCTGGGGTTGGGCCAGGAAGAGGGGTGCTCCTCAGACGTACATATGTCGTCATTATGGTGGCATTGTGTTTGTTTTAATCAGCAGCCGAAAAGGTACGGGCCCTCGGCGAGGGGAGCCCGCTCGCAAAAACGTCCACCGCCAACAGCAAATCAAATCGCAAGCCAAAAGCAGACGCACACACACAGACGAATTGCCGGGCGGGTGCGTGCGTGTGTGTCGGTTTTTATCGTTGGACTCGCAGCGCAGCCTTTTGGTTTTGCTTTTCGTTTCAATTCAACGGCCCTTCGATTGTCCGCGTGTGTGTGCGTCGTTTTTTCGGGGCTTACAACGTTTGCGCCCGCCGCCATTTTTATTTCCAATTGGGAAGCAATAAATGTGCGCGTGTGTTGGCAGCAGCGCCGCCGACAGCCGACAGCCAACCGTCGGCCTACCTCCATTGCCCTCCTTTGCCAGCAGCGGCCACGGCGGCGGCGACGGTGGCGGCAAACAATGAAAAAGACAAACAATCAGCAATCATGCCAAAATTTGTTTTCATTTTTGTGGCGCACTCACACACACACGGATAGCTTCCTTACACGGCCCCGTCTGTGATTGCCGGCAGGACCATTTGGCATTGATTGAAGTGTATTTGTTATGCAGCCAAAAAGTGTTGTTGGCAACCCTGGCCGCCCCCGTTTATCCCGCCATCCTGCCCGACGACGTCGGACTTGGCAAATTACTCCAAGGATGGGAATGGCTCGTCAATTGCTGCAATTGCCTATCATTTTGAGCTCGACCAGCAGCCCCACGCCTTCGATGAATGGGAAAACCGAGGCAGTTTTTCTTTTATTGAATATGGCAAAAAGTTGGGATTAGTCTGGGATTATTTTTGCAAAAAGTTACGTGCATATAAATTGCCAATTTTTGATATTTTTCTGAAACTCTTTTCGATTTGTATTTATTTTTGTGTTTATAATATTTTATCGAAGGGCATCGAGTCGAGGGTTTGTCTGGCTGCCTTGACTTCCAGGTGAGCTTGTTTACCTTTTAAGGGCCTCTTATATATTTTATTTATAATCTGATTTGTTGGTCTGCCGCCTCTGCTATCCCCAAGAGCCTCTTTAATTGCTGCTGATAATCCGATTCGAATTGTTACAATTTGTGGTTGTAAAATTGATTGGATATTGTTTATATTCTACAAGAGAGATGAATGAAGAGCGAGAAAGTGGAAGAAGAAAAATATTAGGAAAATTTGTTAGTCAAGTTAAGAAATTAAGTTCAGTGGATTTTAAAAAAATATAGACCAGATGGCTTTCTTAAGCTGATTAAAAACATTTTAGTTCGATCCTGCGAGGAAATGAATTTATTTTTCTTAAATTTGCACCGTCTTTGATAGCATTTCAGTGCCACGTTTCTTGCAGAACGGAGATTCTAATCTGATCTCTAATCGGTTTCTTTGTTGATTAAGACTAAGGGCATCGAAAATTGGACTTTTAGTAATAACAAAAGAAAATAAGAAAAAAAAAAAAATTGATTAAACGCGATTCGAACTCCAAACTTGTAATTACTCACAAATTTAGAGTTCGAATTCAAAGCCCAAGGTTAGAGGACTTATTAGAAATAACAATAGAAAATAAGAAAAAAAAAAAATTGATTAAACGCGATTCGAACTCCAAACTTGTAATTACTCACAAATCTCGAGTTCGAGTTCAAAGCCCAATGTTAGAGGACTTATTAGAAATAAGAAAAAAAAATTAGAACAAAAATTGAATAAACGCGATTCGAACTCGAAACTTGTAATTACTCACAAATCTCGAGTTCGAATTCAAAGCCCAAGGTTAGAGGACATTTTGGAATAACAAAAGAAAATTAAAACAAAAATTGATTAAACGCGAACGTGCACACATAGAGTTTAAAATACAAACCCAAGGGTAAAGGCAAATTAAAGAATTAACCAAAACCAAAAAAGTTGTCGATCATCTCAACTGAAGAGGCCAAAATAAAAGTTGGAAGAAATTCAGAAAATAAAGAGTAAGAGACCCGCTCACTGCCCGAGGCAGCGAGTGAATGATGCGTCCCCTGCGTCTAAGTCAGTACGTCAAATTTTTGAGAAGGCAGAGAAGGGTAGTAAAATTTGACCTTGGCCTACTTAGAGATAGAAGAAAATTAGCAACCCTGACGTTTGATTTTCCTTATCTAGTACGTGGCAACGCCC
>JBAMCP010000284.1:0-65646 GCA_037075105.1 Lissocephala sabroskyi
GCAAGTATCGATGCCGGCCAAATGAAAAGTATCGAATATTTCTCTAGCGGCGGCCTAAATAAAATTATAAATAAAATAAAAATAAAGGTAAATATATATTTCGTTGGCATTGCAGGTATTTATAAATAGCGCCTCCAAGCATAAATTTTGTGCGCTGCAACGTTGCCTTAATCGAGTGTAAGATCGATATGTTATCGACTGGCAGATTTCTTAAGGGCCAGCGAACTTGCCGGCTGCAGCCAGAAAATTAGCGAAATTTGTTTAAGTCTGCGCTGTTGCCATGTTTGCCGGTGATAAAAAGCAAGATCGCTATGCCAAGCTTTCCTTCCTTGGCGAGGGACAGGTAACAAATCCACCCACCCTCTAAAATTCCCACCATTCCTCACTGAAATTTAAATTCCCCCTGCCAGTTTGCCATCGTCTACAAAGCCCGCGATGTCCTCACCAATCAAATTGTGGCCGTGAAAAAGATCAAGCGCGGCAGCCGCGAGGAGGCCCGCGACGGCATCAACCGCACAGCCCTGCGCGAAATCAAAATCCTCCAAGAGCTCCACCACGAGAACGTCATCGGCCTGGTCGATGTCTTCGGCCAGCTCTCCAACGTCTCCCTCGTCTTCGACTTCATGGACACCGACCTCGAAGTCATCATCAAGGACAACAAAATCATCCTCACCCATGCCAACATCAAGGCCTACGCCATCATGACCCTCCGCGGCCTCGAGTACCTACACAAAAACTGGATTCTCCATCGCGATCTCAAGCCCAACAATCTGCTGGTCAACAGCGACGGCATCCTCAAGATCGGAGACTTCGGCCTGGCCAAGAGCTTCGGCTCCCCCAGCCGCATCTACACACACCACGTGGTCACCCGCTGGTACCGCGCCCCCGAGCTGCTCTTCGGCGCCCGCGCCTACGGCACCAGCGTCGACATGTGGGCCATCGGCTGCATCCTGGCCGAGCTCATGCTGCGCGTGCCCTTCCTGCCCGGCGACTCCGACCTCGACCAGCTCACCCGCATCTTCGCCACCCTCGGCACGCCCACCGAGGCCGACTGGCCCAACATGACCAAGCTCCATGATTACCTCCAGTTCCGCCACTTCCCCGGCACCCCCCTGGAGCATATTTTCACCGCCGCCGACACCGACATGATCACCCTGATGCGCCGGCTCTTCGCCATGAACCCCATGAGGCGCTGCTCCTGCACCGAGGCCCTCCAGATGCCCTACTTCTCCAACAAGCCCGCCCCCACCCTGGGCCTCAAGCTGCCCATGCCCTCGTCCATAGTGGCCGCCAAGGAGAACGCCGCCCCGGCCGAGGCCAGGCCGGAGACCCTCAAGCGCAAGCTGGTGGAGACCACCGTGCGCAGCCACATACCCCAGAAGAAGAAGCTGCAGTTCTAGCCACGGATCCGAGCGGGAAGGCTGCTCCAAATAAAAGCTCAAGTAGCCCGGGAGAAGTTGGTTGTTTGCCAGTTGACTGGAGTCACTTGTTTTCCAGATCCTAGAGAGCTCGTTCCAGGAATTTATTTTCATATTTTAATTCTCAACATGGAAAAGAAGAGGACAGAGCCAGCGACCTTGTCGGCCTATCGGCTGGAGGAGAATGCCCGCCGGCAGCGCGTGCAGCTGCGGACGGCGTATGGCAATCAAATCAGTGACGCCAACATGCGCCGCATGCAGCAGAAGAAGGCCAAGGCCAAGGACCTGGCGGAGGCCCAAGTCCAGGTGGCTTTGGCTGCTGGGGACGGCGACAATCTCAGTGATTTTTCGAGCCTGCCGGCTGAGGAGGTGGGACAGCCGAATTTCGATTTTAATGTGGAAGCTTTGCTGGCGGAGGAGGGCCTGGAGGATTTGTTGGCCTCGCCGGAGGCTGGCCAGGCTTTGGCTGTGCCTGAGTCGCTGGAGACGCTGGTGCCCCGGGAGACCGATTCCACGAGGACTTTGGTGGCCGCGCGTTCGCTGATGGCGGTGGTGGCCCCAGTGGAGGTGCCCGACTGGCAGAGATTCGGCCTCAGCCGCCCCTCGGCCAGGTCAGAGCAACCGGCGCCCGTGGCCAAGCCGAAGGCCAAGAAGCCCAAGAACAAGGCGGAAACGAAGCCTCGTCCACCCAAGGTGGAGCGCAGGGATAGGCAGAGTTTCCGTATTGCAGAGATTAACCAACGGGCAAATGATCATTGGCAGCACTTGGCCAACGCGGTGCCGGTTTTGTTCCGGGCCCAGCAGACGACGCGGCCGGGAGTGTCCTCGCCCCAGGCCAGGGGCAGTGGACGGCGCCGCTGGCAGGAGGAGCGCGATGCGCTCAGCGAGTTCGCTCGTCCTTTTATGCATAATTAGAGATTGAAGGCCCAGCGTAGAGAATTCAATACACTTGACAGACTTTAAAGGCATCCCAGGAACACAAATAAAACAGTTTAAAGTTTATAATTTGTGTTTTAATCGAGGCGCGTTTGAAAAATAATCGATTAAATTGGGCAAAAATCGTCAGCAGCACAGCTTGATGAGGGCGGGGCATTTGGAGGATTAGGCGGTTGGGAGCTAAGGAGGCGGGCCTAGAAGCAGCGGCATCTGTCGCGTGGACAGTCGGACTGGTAGTTGAGGCAGGCGTCCATGCAGTAAGTATCGGCGCCTTCGCGTCCTTCCAGCTCGCCGATGGCCACGCATTCTTGCCTGCAAATCATCGATTAAGTTAAATGTTTTATAGGTTTCTAGATGGATTCTACTTACGGGCAGTGGCAGGCGGTTTCCGGGCAGTTGGGCGGATAGCGTAGGCAGTTGATTTCGCACCAGTTGTCGATGCCCGGCAGATTCCGGAACGGCGGGGCGCCAATGCACTTTTGATCGCTGTAAACAAGCAGAAGTTATCGATTATTTCTGATCGGTGGCTCTTTCTTGTGATTAAATACAAACTAAAATTATTTCTTGCATTTATTTATAATTAAAATAAGTTTCTTTTCAATACAGTTAATGTGTGGTTTCCATTCTTTGATTTGTTATGCTTGTATGATCGATAAATGCATTTGCCGCTTTATCGGATTTCGAAATGAGCGCGCCTGGGCTCTGGAGACAATATCAACAAATTGAAAGTAGAATCTGATGTGAGCTATTGTTGTCAGAACTGTTTCACACAAATTTCGATCAATAGTTTTGGCCATTTTCGTTTTTTTGACCCGCTTCTCGCTTACCATCTATGCCATGGCAGTAACAAATATTTACTTAAAATATAAAAAAGAATACGTGCGCCAACTGGAGGATCGACGACGTCTGGCCGAATTGCGTGTATCGTATGGCAACGCCATTTCCGATAACAATCTAAAACGTCAACGGCCTCAAGTAGCCGCCGAAAAGGATCTGTTGTGGAACCCAAAGAAACAGTGCGAACAACGCGGCTCCATGAGCAACGCTTACAGTTGGCAATTGTCTCATTCGTATTCGCCACGGTTGCCACTTCAAGCGTTGCCCAAGAGCGGTGTGTCGTTGTTATCTGCTATTCGATATCCGCCGCATTCTCGTGTTGCGTCCTACAGCTTGGCTCGGCAGTACGACGAGTTGCAGAGGCGGGCACACCAGCGGGCGATCAATAGTCAGTACAAACAAAATTCACAGTTTTTGGACTGGGCCAGACGGGGTTACGTGTCGACACAAATATAAATTTTTGTCCAACTACCAATAAATTGCAGTTTTACGCGGGTCAGAGTTAAACTTCGACTATCTTTCGATTCTTTTCGATAAAGCTGACTCAAATTAAAGTAGTGGATTTGGTTTGCCTTATAACTAATTTATGCAGGGTCTTATGGTTTTTATGGTGTTTAAATAAGAAAAGTCTAACTTATCGATCTTGCCATTTTGTTAGAGTTGTCGCAGGCCATAGAAATAAGGGTCTGAGTGGTATTATAAGGGGATCCCTAATTCGATTGAGCTTTGAGAATGCAAAGAGCTTTTGGACCACTGCAGCCCTGGTAAGCCCTATCGCTCTCGCTCAAATGCAACGCTGTCGTGAGTGTGAGTGGCGCAGGGCGCGTGGAACTTGGAACTATTTTAATTTGTGCTAATAAAAAGAAAACCCAGCAAAGAAAAACATTCTAAACCAACAGCAGAGATCAATCCCCAAAAGGTATGTAGGTAATTTGGTTGCTAGCTTTTAGTTTAAGTCGGGTTTTGCTAGGCGTCCCCCTTTGCCCTGACGCTTGCCCACCACATAACGGTTCTCGGCGTGCGTCCCCCCGCCCTTGGCCCAAGTTTTGCTTTTTCTGTCACATTTGTCAATTTTGTTCCGGCATGGACGTCATCTGAAATTTCGGGCTTTAGAATTTTCTTCTTCCAGCTATTGTAGCTAAACGGGGCACACAATATTTCGCATACATTTCGGGCAGCTAACTCCTTACAACAAAACACACAAACACACTGTTCCAAAACCAAATTTTGTGCATTATCCAACCCAAAAAACAAAGACACCACCAACGCATCAATAGTAGTAGAAACCTTCGTCGCCCTTGTCGCCGGAGTGGGGGGAGTGTTAATATAGACAGATATTAACGCCGATCTAAGGATCTCGAATGGTGTATATCAAATTTTAATTCGAAAAGACCAACGACGAAGAAGAAGAGGAAAAACTGGTGAATATGAATCGCCAGCGATTGACGACCCGAATGCGGCCAGGCGATCGTAGGAACACATTAGCTCCCCAGGTAATTTCCATACCAGTCCAATCGACGAATGCCTCTGGCAATTCAACGGCGCCGCCATCCGCCCACAACCCCAACACCGTGAGGCGGAGGACCGCGTACACCAAAACGGCAGCCCCCGGTAAGTTTCCCTTCAAATTCTCTCCATTTCCTTTTTATAAGCTTGGCTTGCTCCCTTAGCAATCACTAAGCTGGCGCCGGGCCGCAGCCAGCGGGAGCCCAGCCAGGATTGGGGCATGCCCATCACCTCAGTGGTGGCCGCCACCCGCCTGGCCAGCCGCATCGAGGGCGGGGCCGCTCCAGAGGCCAGCGATCCCAATGCCGCCAAAAGAACCGCTCCACGCCATTTTTTGCCCCGCGTGGCGCGGCTGGGCCACAAGCCGCCCATACGCCGCGAACCCCGCGAGGTCCTGGCCCCCGCCAAGGCCCCAGCCCAGGCCCCCAACAAGCCGCCGCTCTCACAGCTCAGCACCGTGCGGAGAGCCCCCAAGCTGCCGCCCACCTCACTGTACATACCCAGCGACGACTCCAGCGCCAGCAGCAGCACCACCTCGTCCACGGCGGGCACCTCGCTGGAGCCGCAAAGCAAAATGAAGCTGGCCAAGGCCATACGCCTGCCGGACGAGGACAACAAGAGCTTCATTTATTTGTGCAAGCCGGTGAGGAAAGTCCAGGAGCTTCTGACCGTTCGCGAGATGCGCAAATCTTCGGTGGAGTTCACCACAGCGGACACCCAAGGCGAGGAGCTGCGCACGGCCGAGTCCGAGTCCCGGCTGGGCCAGCCCACAACTGCCCACGACAGCGATGGCTCAATCACCGAGGAGTTCTCGCTGATCGAACTGAACGGGGCCACCACCAGCTCGATGACCAGTTTCTCCAGCAAATGCCACCACCTGGAGGCCTTCGAGCAGCGCCACCGCGACCTCAGCGACGTGGCCCACAAGAAGGACTACCACGAGCTGCTGCAGTCCCAGCTGCGGGACATGAGGAAGCGCGAGCACATGCTGCGCTCAGCCCTGAGCGCCTGCCAGCTCAAGCAGCCGGAACTGAAGGACAACTCGGCCACCACCGAACCCACTTTGGACGAAACCTCCAACACTTTGCCCACTGGCCTGCCGCAAGTCTCCACCAGCCGTTCGGGCCAGGAACTCGACCTCATGGCCACCAGCATTCCCATGCTGCAGAATGAAATCAAGCTGCTCCAGCAGATCGGCCTCAAGCTCGAGGCCACCCTGCGCAAGAGCTCGAAGCGCGTGCAGAGCGCCAGCGGCCAGCGCCCCAACAAGCCCCTGGCCAGCCACTCGTCCACGATTTATTACACCCCAAGGACCACCATACCCACGGGCAACTTCGAGGAGATTCCCATACTGCTGATAGGCTTCCTGAGCGAGATGCAAATCCCCCGCACACCCAGTCGGGCCCGGCGCCAGGCTGTGATGCTGAGCTATGGATTTGTCAAGGAGTTCCGCATCGAGACGAAGACCTTGACGGAGTTGAAGATCGACGAGACCCAGTGCTTCTATCTGCCCGACAGCAATGGCCCGGCCAACGCGGAGCTCCATCGCACCTCCTTCCGCAAGCTGAAGGAGAACCCCAGCATTCTGCTCCAGCAGCTGCGCACCTTCACCTCCCAGCGCTGCTGCAACTTACTGGACGCCGAGCCGCTGCTCTTCGGCAACATTGCCATCTGCGAGCAGACCAAGCGCAGCAGCTCCAACACCTCCAGCTCGGAGCCCGCCCTCTGCCACAGCTGCCCCCAGTATCAGGTGCAGCTGCCCACCATGACCACGGCCGCGTCCTGCAACTGCAGCAGCATTTCCATGCTGCTCACCGGGCAGTTTAACCGCTCGGCCAGCCAGCGCACAGAGCGCTGGGGCCTGCCCGCCCGCGGCTACAATCTGGAGCCGGGCAACCCGCTGCCCTTGGAGTCCTCGAACTGCTCGCTGGCCAGCCTAAGGCCGCTGCAGTGCCAGGCCTCGCTGCACTCCACCCACGAGGCCATGATCCTGCGGCGCTACGAAATGCCCGACGACTTCGCCAGGCCCGTGGGCAGCTGCGTGCGGCCGGCCGCCAGCCTGGAGGGCTTGGAGCGCTTCAGCCGCGGGGACGGCGAGGCCGCCAGCTTACTGAGCCGGCGCTCGAAGGAGCTGAGGACCCGCAGGAATGGCCAGCGCAAGCGGAAGGTCATCACGCCCACGGTGTCCTGCCGGCAGGCCCAGCCCAAAATGAATATGGTGAAGACGGTGCTCGTGGGGATTGTGCAAGTGACGATCTTTTTGATCCTGATTATGGCGTTTACCTATCCGGACCTTCGTTGTTGACGGCTTTTTTTTTTTGGATGATTCTTGACCTTTGACCCGCCCGTTCCATTCAAAATTCAACGGTTCAATTCTGTGTAGGGAAATTTTACAGAATTTAGAAATGTTGCCCTTGGTCAGCCCGGCAGGAATTTTAGGTTCTGTAAATTTCTTTCTACGACCCCTGACCTGCCCCCGCCCCCTCGCCCCGCCCCCCTCCCCTACGAGTTTCCCTAATTTTGTTTACATAAAAATGTTATTTTTTTTTTTTGTGGTTTTTTGAGGTTTTTTTTCGCGGGGCAGGAAGCAAGTCGAGTGTTAATTAAATTTCATGTATTAAGGCGAATCGGGTGCGTCTAACCGGTTCGAGTATAACCGTTTCGTTCACACACATATATACCTCAAATATATCTTACAATTAATCAAATATTTATTTAAATTTTGTTTGTTTCTTTTTCTCTTTTTTTACAGCATTTTTTCTGTGTGCAACGGTAAAAGCAACCTTAACCGGTTTAGTGTGCTTACGGCTAACAATTTTGGAGTGTATATATAAAGAGCGCGAAACGGTTAAGCTTGCGAAGCGGTTAAGCGTTGGAGGATTTGCGGTTTTGGCGTTTGGCGTTGCTAAAAGCGAAGCGTTGATCAGTTAAGCGAAACGGTAAACGGTTAAAAGCGTGAAACGGTTAGTTTAGAACGAAACGGTAAACGGTTAGTGCGTAAGAGTTTACGGGTAGAAAGTTTGTGAAACGGTTAAAAGAGAACCCAAAAGAACCTAAAACTTTCGGTTCAGAACGAAACGGTAAACGGTTAGTGCGTATAAATATAACGGTAGAACATTTGTGAAACGGTTAATAGAGAAGAACCGCAAACTTTCAGTTCAGATCGAAACGGGAAAGTTTAAGGGTAGAACATTTGTGAAACGGTTAAAAGAGAAACCGAAAGTACCCCAAACTTTCGGTTCAGAACGAAACGGTAAACGGTTAGTGCGAGAAAGTTTAACGGTAGAGCGCTTGGGAAACGGTTAAAAGAGAAACCGAAAGAACCCGAAACTTTCAGCTCAGATTGAAATGAGAAACGGTTACAGCTCTTGTGAAACGGTTAAAAGAGAACCCCAAAGAACTCAATACTTCGTTTGAATCGGTTATTAACGGTTAAGAACCCTTAATCCAGAATAATGAGAGCCAAACTCACCGCACAATCAACGGGAAGACATTGTTCTCCTCGGGGGCCCGATAGTCGCGGTAGTACAGCAAAAACGGCGACTTGTTGTTGACGAAAATGGGCGGCACCCCGCCCCCAGTATTGGATATAATCGCTATATCCGCGCAATTACGGAAAGTCTCTGAAACGAAATTGAATTTAAAATCGGAGTGGATTTTTCCTGAGGCTTGACTCACCCGCCTTGCCGCAGCCCACAGCCTCCGTGCCATTGGCGCAGGTGCCCCACATATTGGCCGTGTAGTAGGTCCACTGGAGGACGCACTGCGTGCAGGTGACGTAGGGCGGCAGGCGCACGCGGTAGCGGAAAATGTCCTTCTTCTTGGTGTCGCGCGGTATGAGGAACCGATGCTCCCGGCTGCCCGAAATGAACAAAGGATAGCGATCGAAACACTCCTGGGTGGCCTCCCTCCTGGGATTATTATTCGGGCACAAATACATCTCGAAACGGCCATAATGATTGGCCGTCAGCTCCACCTCCACGTCGATCTCCTGGCCGGCTGTGTAGTAGCGGGAAATTATGCCCTTGGCGAACTCGCCGCCCGCCTCGTGGGGCCGCGGCGACTTCACGTGGTAGGCATCGCCGCAGATGCCGCAGCGGCCGCTGTTCTGCTCCCACTGGACGGCGTAGCCGCCGCAGAAGAGCTCGTTGTCATTGTAATTCACCGGATTGGGATAACCGAAGCGCCACATGGCATTCCGCGCTGGTGGATCCATCAGCCGGCCATGGCCCATCACAAAAGGCAGCAGGGCGGCCTGCAAATCAGAACCAGGTTAGTTTTTTATTTTCTACTTCAATTTCCCAACTTACCAAAAGTACGACAGCTGTGTTCTTGATCTCCATGTGAGCGGGGTTAGGGGATTTTGTCTATAAGGAGAATTGTGGATATTTAAACGGGTTTCGTGTCAACTTTGGCGCAAGGACATCAACTTGGGGTCTCCTTCAACTTGGCTTCGAGTTATTTATACACCGCAGAAATATGTCAATGGCTGTGATCTTGGCCAAACGAGTTCCTCTCGCGGGACCGGCCCCCTTTTCGGAGTTGCGGCTCCGTTCGCCCCTCCCAGCTCATTATAATTTCTGGCTTATGTTCGCGATCCCATTAAAGGTCGTCTACGATCGTCGTTGTGGTCCCTTAAGCTTCAGAACTTGTGCTACAGGTTTTTGGCTCTTAGGCGCCGAAAATTACAAGCCCCATTCGCCGCATCAAATGAGATTATCAACGCTGTGGGCTCAATTAATTGGCCCGCTGATTTGCTGGGTTGACAACCAAAGCGAAGGGAATTTAAGCTTCCAAAACAGTCCACAAAGTGGGGAGATTGTTGGTCTTTTCCTCTGGGATTTAGATGGTCTTTTAAGAGAATTTAACTGCTTTTTAAAACTGCTTTAAGTTTTTGCTTTGAATGTAATTAGATTCTTTCTTTAAATCGGTCTTTTAGTTGAGTTTGTATCAGTTTTTTCGGTGCCTTGAAGGCCTGATTGTTTTTCCTTAAGTCTTTACCCTCAAAAAGATTTTATTAGATCAGAATAGAAGGAATTACTTGGGAGATTATAAAGATTCTGATAAAGTGGCTGCTGGGAGAACCTTCAATTTTACTGTTGGGACTTTAAAAAAAGAAAGAAATATTAGTTTCCAATTTCAGCATCGTTCCCAAATTCGTAAATTGAATTCTCGCTAATTTTTTAAAGAAATATTCCAAGAATCTCTTATTTTTTATATTCCTTAACTTCTTGAAAGCCTGCAGTAGTCGGAATTAAATGTCTTACTTATTTTCTTTAGGATTTTCTCAGCATTAATGAGGCCACGAGATTTTCTTTCATTTCTACGACCTAAAAAAGTTTAAAGTCTTTATCCCAAAGTCTTGAGTCTTTTAAAGAACAGAATTTCCCCTTTTTAAAGCAACTTTGAAGGGCTTATTAAATTATTATAAGACCTGAAAATTATTTAAGGTTCTTCTTCTGAGTTTTAAATTCAAAAAGGAATTCTTTTTGTTGCTCTTCAGGGCTTTCAAATTCCAAGACTGATTCCGAGAAAGTTTCTGGTATTTTTTTGGCCTCTCTTTGAAATTTTAGGCTTAGTTTCGTGATTATAATAATCTGCGGGCTTTGAGAAACATTTTTGGTAACTTCTTCTATCCAAAGATTTATTAGAGACTCTCCAATTTGTTGTTTACCTTATCGAGAATACAAATCACCACTTTCCCTCTGGACTTGCTGACTGTCAATCAAAACGAAGAATTTGTGATATGTTTTTATTTTGATCATTGGCCATTGACTTTTGGGCCAAGCCAGCACAACAAAAATAAGCCATTTAGCCAAATCGATCCAACGATTTTATAATGAACTCAAACGCGCACCGTTTCCATAACTTTTCAGCATTTTTGCATACTTAATTTTTTTTTCTTTCGCCGCAAACCTAATCACCCAGGCATAAATTAAATTATAATATTTAAATTGTAAACGAGCGAAAGAAATAGGTAATGAATGGACCGAAATAGAAGTGATCTTAAAGAGATTTTGGATGAAAATTACACTTAAATAGGTCAATGGGGGAGTTATGAAATTGTTCATCCAAAACCTAAAAATTAAATTAAATGCCTAGGAGAAGTTTGATTTTCTAATTTAAGAACTGTAAGCAGAGACTGCTTTTAAATTTTATAGGCATTTTTAAACATTTAAAGATCTCAAGAAACGGGAATATTGTTGAATTTGTAATCTCATATTTTGTATTTTGTTTTTAAAAAGAATTTCACTTCTCACAGAATATAGAAGACTTTCTTGGGCAGTTTAAGCTGAAAGAAACTGAAATCTATTACAAATTCTTTGATTCTTTATTTTCTTTTTGTGAATTTATAAATGTTTTGAAGCTCTAAAGAAATGGGAATGGGAATATTTTTGAACTTATTCCCTAATTGTAATTTATTTCTTAAAATAAATTCGCTTCCTCACTGAATTCAGAAGAATGACTGAAATCTATTTCAGATTCTTTGCTTCTTTCTTCTTCTGTGTATTTTTGTATGTTTCAAGTAGTAAAGAAATTGGAATGGGATTATTTTTGAACTTATTCCCAAATTCTTATTTATTTCTTGAAAAAAATTTAAATTCCTCACTTAATTCGGAAGACTTTCTTGGCAGTTTTGAATGGAATATGATTTTCTTAATTAAAGAACTGAAATCAATAACAGATTTCTTAATTCTTTTTTCTCCTTCTGTAAGGAAAATGGTTGAATTTATTATATTTGTATTGGGGAAAGAATTTGCCTCCTCACAGGATTCAGAAGGTTTGGTTGGCAATTTCGAATGCAGCATGATTTTTTTATTTGAAGATCTGAAATCAGTAACAGATGCCTTAAGTATTTCTTCTGCTGTGAGGGAACTAATTAAATAATCGTTATTTCTTTCGCTTCCTCACCGAACTCAGAAGACTTAATTGGCAATTTGAAGATTTGAAATCATAAACAGATTCCTTGATTCTTTCTTCTTGTTGAATTTATTACCACATCGTTCATTATTTCCTTAAGAAATAAGCTTCTTAACTAAATTCAAAAGAGACTTCCCTGCCTTTTTTAAATGCATTATAATATTTTTAATCTACGAATTGAAATCAATAACAGATTTCTTGATTCTTTCTTCTCATTCTGTGAGGGAAACTTTTGAATTTATTACCATATCGTTATATTTTTATTCTGAAAAGAATTTGCCTTCTCACAGAATTCAGAAGGTAAAATTGCCAATTTCAAATGCAGTTTGACTTTTTTATTTGAAGATCTGAACTTAATAACAGATTCTTTGGTTTTTCTTCTTTCTGGATTTATAACCATATTGTTCATTATTTCCCTCAAAAATTAGCTTCTTGACTGAATTAAAAAGAGACTTCTCTGGCTTTTTTAAATGCATTATAATATTTTTAATTTAAGAATTGAAATCAATAACAGATTTCTTGATTCTTTCTTCTCCTACTCCTAAATTGTTAAATTTATTAACTAAACGTTGTTTCCTTCGCTTCTTCACTGAATTTACTTCCTTGTCAGTTTTGACTGCAGTATGAATTTTTTAAGGATCCGCAATCAATTTCATAAATACGCTTCCATACATAAAAAGTGCTCAAGGAATTCTTATGAATATTTAGTGGATTTTTTGCCCAAGTACGCAGTGAAAAGTTGTGTGTGGTAATTTCATAATTTACCATAAAAATTCGCAAATTAAATGCGCTGTCCATTAATGGCTGTTGCCGCTGTGTCATTATCACTCCTTTTCCTGTGCCCCTCGGGATAATAACTGGAATTTATTTTACAACTGATAATGATAATGAGAAATTGCCGGTGATTCCAATGATCGCTGTTTCTTGGCGTTGAACACTTTTTTTTAAACTTATTCGAGAAATTAAACGAGGCATATTCGCTGGGAAAAACACCAAGAAAAATCTTTAAACCCTGAGGTTTGCTTCGTGTGCCCTGTGAGTGTATTTGAGGTTCGGTTTGGGTTTTTTGCTCTGTTACATAAACAGAAGTGAGGAGACGAAGGAGAGAGAGAGAAAAAATGCAGATCATTGGGCTTTAGCATTGAGGAGTTGGGCAAGGCGATGGCACGTGAACTCCTTGAGCAATTTGGCCAGCGGACAACTTAATTTTTTATACTTTTCGTTGCAATTTTCGGTCAGTTGTCAATTTTTGGCGTGCCGGCCTCCCCCCCTTTGCCCTGGCGTTGGACATTTTAATTTTCGCAAAGGCGCAAGGACGGCGCAGTCTTGGCTTTCATGATTTCGGGCATTTCATGAGCCCCATAAATTAAAGGCATCGTCGCCGGTTTGCTTCGATTCCTCCTTCGCTTTGTTGTGGCATGCAACACGCTCATTTAACACGGTTTTGCTTTATTGACGGCAGCACCAGCGCCAGCAGCAGGCAATTCAATTCGAAAAGCTGTGCAATTAAAAAGTCAAGTGCCCAGGCCTAATTACATCACCGGGAATTTATGAGAGCCAAGAGCAAAGAGCCGGATTGGTTTGGGGCCACCCAGCCAGAAACCGGTGGTGCCTCTAATTGATTGCGGCAGCGCGTTGGCATGAAAAGTGGATTGTGGATTTTTGGCCAGCGTTTTTCTGCCCCTTGAGGGCGCCAATGGAAGCTGCTTGAACAGCCAACCGGCCGAACAATACGCATGCATAATTATAATTTGAAGCAAGTCACGATTTTTGCTTAGCCGCATGACAAATTGTTGACAGTTTTTTTTCTTTTTTCGGTCTCGGGTCAGTTCGATTTTCGAGGTCAACTCGCCGGTCTTCCTGCCAACGACGTTGCCAAATTGACAACTCATTTTGTTATACTCTCGCCGGTCGAGCGTATTTGTTTAAGGGAAAGGCTTATAAGAATTTTATACTAGAGATTCTGGAAGTACCTAAGATCGAAAGGAGACTGGGGTAAATTCATTCTGTGGGTTCTTTCAGATTGTATGAGCGAATGTTTCAATGGGAAAAGGTATTCAAATTTAAAAGGAAGCGAGCTTTATACTTTTGAGGGGCGAAGAACTTTTCTACAGAAAAACTTTTTACACAGCCAAAGAATCTGAAATTTCAAGAACTTCCTTCTTTCTGTTTAAGTTCCAATACCTTTATGAGGGGTGAGAAACTCTTCCAATCTCTTAAAGTTGACACAGCCAAAGAATCTTGAATTTGAAGAACTTCCTACCAGAAAAGAACGTGAAACTTTCAACCTTAAAGTTTTGGGAAGTTTCTGCTTAAGTTTCAATTCCCTTGTTGAGGCCGAAGAACTTTACTAATCTCTTAAAATTCACACAACCAAATATTCTGGAATTTAAAGATCTTCCTACCAAAAAAGAACATAGAACTTTTAACCTTAAAGTTTCGGGAAGTCACAGCCAAAGAATCTAGAATTTAAAGAGCTTCCAACAAAAAAGAACGTGGAACTTTTAAGCGAGAAGTTTTGGGAAATTTCTGCTGAATTTATAATACTCTTGTTTAGGGGCGAGAATCTCTTTTAATCTCTTAAAGTTTACAAAGCCAAAGAGCCTAGAATTTAAAGAGCTTCCAACAAAAAAGAACGTGAAGCATTCAACCTCGAAGTTTTGGGAAGTTTTTGCTAAAATTGTAATACTTTTTGAGAGGCGAGGAACTCTTTTAATCTATTTAAGTTTAATCAGCAAAATGCTCTGGAATTCAAAGACGCGAGGGGCGAGGAACTTTTCTAATCTTTAAAAGTAAACATAGCCAAATATTCTAGAATTGAAAGACCTTCCTACGTGGAACTTTAAAGCGTGGTGTTCTGGTTAGCTGATCAGAAATATATAAAATAAACTTGATCTCACGAGCAGCATAAGGAATCTTGGTGGCAATTTGTTTCTCTAACTTAAATAGTCTCAGGGATCCAAGTTTTCATCCAGACGGACCGACGAACTTGGCTATATCAATATATTTATATTGTCTCGTCATACGGACCATTTTCGGTTCAACTTTGGGGGCTCTACGGCGCTTCTTTCTATATGTTAAATACTTCAGCCTTCTACCAAAAGAAATATGAATAAATTAGATCCCAACAACCTTAGGATAAATGGTCTTCTAACTTTTATAGAACCCAGATTCCCAGATATTTCCTTTTTTACTTCTAATTTGTAGATTAATTCCAAAAATCCTAGGATTATTTATATAAATCATTCAGAACTCCAATTGATCTTAAAAAAGTTCCCCAGTTTCTTGAATTTAAGTTCCCGAAAAGAGCATACAACATTCGTGGCGGGCAAGTCGTTCGTTCTTTTGGGTTCTTTTGCGTTGCTCGTGACAATTTGGCTTCCAAATCTGAAATTTGGTTGTGATTCAAATTTCTTTTGATTTATAAATGTTATTTTCGAGGCTTAATTGCCGGCCCGACTGCCTGGCTGCCCCGGCAGATTTTAAAAACTCTTTCATTTGTGGGTTGGCCGGGCGTTTGGAGGTGTTCGAAAATCGATTTCTTATCGATCCGAAATGCGTGCAAATTTGCCGCGGACCTTCCCAGCCGCCACCGCTGGGGACAATCAACCAAATTAGCCCAGTTCTTCGCATTCCAATCACGAACATCCAATACACGATACACTCATCAAACATGCGTAAATTTTATAATGAAATCGAACGGCCAGTGACTTTGTGCCGCACATTCATCGTCCGCCGCCCGATCGCCCGATCGATTGATTGATTGTCCAAATGCTGAAAAGCGTTTCAATGTCTCCAGCTTTCGGGCCACCGCGTCCTACCAAAATGTGTCAATGTGTCAATCGCCGCAATTGCGAGCATTCGATTTGCATAAGCAGCCGCCAAAGTTGACGGCTGCTAATTAAGGCGGATCCCGAGCTGCCCCAACAATAGAATCGAAGTCCCGTTTAGTTTATTTTCTTTTTTTGTTTTAAAGAAATTAACGAGCTGCTCCGCTTGACAGGCGTGAGAATCGCGTTGGCTGGCAGATGTGAAGCATCCTGAGCTGCTCGTTTGGCATTTAGAAAGTGCTGGCCAGCGCGAAATCGGGCCAACGCCAATGACAATTGAAGGTCGCCGGCGATTAAAAAGCCACTAAACCGACAGACTTACATAATTAAAACCCTCGTTTCGTTGGCTGTCAGGGGATCTGCCCACTCAGATTAGCCGTTGATCAAGGAAACAGGGTTGCCAGGGCTACGAAAATTACAATTTATAAGAAAGAAGAAATTCTCCGGATCTTCAGAAAAGTTTAAAGAAAGAATTAAAGATTTCTTTCGGGTTTTCAACCTTTTTCGTTTGCTTAGGTAAATTTTATAGGTCTTCTGTCGTTTTCTTTGGAAAGTAAAAGCGAATTGCATTTGGCGGCAATTATTTTCTTGCATAATCCAAACTGAAAACAAATTCGAAGACTTTTGCTTTCTTTACAAAAATGCATGCCCGAAAAAGGCCAGGGGAACGTGATGAACATATTCGGCTGCAAATTGAATTATTATGAAAATCATATTAATCACTTCCCCAGAAATTGACTGACTCAGTGGCACTGAATTGCCCGAAGAAGTTTTCGGTGTGGGTGGCTGGGTGTGCCCAGAGGGTGTGTGTTGATTTTGAGTCGAACTCATAACAAAAAACCTAATTGACCTTTCAACTGCCTCAGCCCAAGGAACTCTTTATTTTGCTCTCTCGCTTTCTCGCATTTGTGGGGTTTCTCTGGCGAGGGCTCAGGTAGAGAGGTGTAAATGAGTGTGTATAATTTGGGTTTTATGTGCATTGACCGCCTTGTTAGTATGCCGCGGGTGTAGTCCAAAATACGTTGACTTTGAGCACAAAAAAGCCAACAAAAAATAAAATTCAAATAAACCAATCGACCGACAAAAAAATGTTTAAAAAAATAAACCCCAAAGAATGAAAAAAGCTAGGCAAATAATTGTTTTATGGTCTAGGTTAAAAAATAGCTGGCGTTTTAATTTCAAGAGGCGAGGCGAAGGTCATTAAATAAATTTTTCAAGGAAGAAGGGTCTGATTTTTTTAGAGATTAATTATTTCCACTTTTGGAGTCTTAGAAAGTCTTAGAAAAGTCCCTTAAAAATCACTTTGAATTCCTTGAAAATTCAACTTCACTTCTTAATAATTTAAAATATTTCTGGTTATTTTATTTTAATGAAAATTCGTAGAAATCTGGCAAATTTACCTTGCACACGAAGCACGACAAAAAAAAACTGGGCACCAAAAAAAATTTCTAAGGATTTTCACACGTCGAGGAACTTTCCGATTCACGATTTACACGGAAGCACGAATTTTATAGATCCAAACTCTACGGCGAGTCTGGGGATTCTCTCTTCAGGGCCGGGAAAAGGGCAAAAACGACGGCAACGTTCGATGTGAGGGGCGCGTGCTTTGCGTTTGCGCAGCCGCAACGTTCTGAGTTCGTTTGCCGCTGGGCGATCGAATTTGAACGGCTTCAGAGCAACGCGATTCGCCAGCGACAATGAAACAAAAACAAACACACACGCACACTCACACTCACACACACACACGCACAGTGTACGCTTCCGAGTCGGAGTCCCGTCTTATTTTTAATATCGATGCGTCCGTCCGCTTGGTTGTTGTTGCTGCCACTTTGGCTTTTGGGTTGTGAATGTGTGAAAAAGCCGGAGACCATTGCTGTTGGCATTGCCAGCGCCTCTGCCGGCGCTGCTGTCGCCCACATTTGGTATGCAAAGGAAGCGGTAAATGCGCATGCGCGCCGCCATCACCTGTCTCTGTCCCACTGGCGGCTTTCGTTGTCTAGCAAAGCAGACGCACTCGACGCGACTGCAAGCGGGTTTCTTGGCTCGGCACGTACACGCATCGAACTGACTATCCAACTGTCCAGCTGTCCGAGTGTCCAACTGTTCGCTGCTCCCTTCTTGTTGATGGTCAAGAGCTTGAGACTCTCGTGCATTCCTGGTCAAGGCTCGGCTCACTCAACGGTCGTGTGGGCAGAGAGTGCAGCTGATTAATCGTTTCGATTGCGGATCGTATTGCCCCCTCCCCCTTTTTTACTCTGGCGTGTTGGCAAGGTATTTCCGGAACTATTCCAGCCAGATTGTGTGTGTCTTTTGGCCGCTTCGGGTTACATAAGAAGAATTGAAGGAATGTTGAGTGGGCTCAATTTGACTGGTTTGACTCCTTGAAGTCTCAACTTGAAATCTTTAAAATCTTCCGTAAGTTCCTTAAGTTTTTGTTGGTTGGTCTACTTAGCATCCCACCTACGATTTCTGGGAAGATTTCTCCGACATTGGTTATTTATGTGGCGCTGTCGCCGCGCAGATCTGTTTTGATTTATGTCGTTCACTTAAAGTGCTGAATATGAAATCAATAGTTCTTTTTTTTTTTGGTTCGCGGCTTTGTCATTTGGCAAATTGAAATCGTGACTTGGAGCTTTAGATAAGGGGCCAAAAACAAAGACCCAGACGCGGTCCAGTGCGCGGCCCTTTGCGCAAAGGCCAATGAACTGAATTCTTACCGCCATTCTAACGGTTTTGTATAACAGTTGGCGGGTAATTCGATGGGTAGCACTGGCCAACAGCTGGCTACTTGCTGCGCAGGACATGCAAATAATGCCAGAGAGCGAGAGAAAGGACAATGGGAGAGAATTTCCCACGCAACGGTAAATTGTGGCATGCGGACAGCTCATAGTTGCCACGGCTTATGCATGAATAAGTTAACAGCGCCTCGTCAGCGGCGACTAACTAACAGACTGAGGGGCAGCCGGACGGACGCGTGGGCGGGTGGGCGCTTGAATTTTTTTGAAAAACCGTCCCGCTAATTCAACCACTTAACGGCAGACAACGTAACGGTTTCTCACGTGCCGAGATTAGTTCACTTGCCGACAAAATCCCCAAAAAATAAATGTAGAAAGCTAAGGACACCTCGAGGACATGGGGGTGGGGGTCGACCTGGGAATCTGAGGTACCATTCACTGGCAATTTACACGCTTTTTTGCGAGTAATTTAATTGCAAATGTGCCATTAGTGGGCGTATATGAGGCGGGGGGCGGGGCAGCCCGCCAGCCAAATGCCGCCCACACACAACAAGACGGGGGGGGGTCGCTGTTTTGTAAGTGTCATTAACATAGCCAAGCGGCCACAAAAAAAGCGCAAACGCATCTCAACTAAAATAAAAATATGTGTGGCAGGCAGGCAGGCAGGCCGTCCTAACATCCAGCAAAAGACCAGCAGAAATGTTGGCCAAAAGCGAGCGAGTGACACATAAACAGCGGCCGAGGCGAAAAAGCCCAGCGAAGTCAACCGTTGCCTGGGGCACGGGGGGCGGGGGGTGGCGGCCATTTAACTATGCAAAAATGCGCGTCTTTCAGGGGCTTCCCTTCATTTTTTTTGCGTTGCCTTCTTTTTGGCATTTTATGTAATTTGTCCTTTAATTTTTTTCCTTTTTTTTTGTCCGCGCTTAACCAACAAAATGTTTCCCTCAATTGGAACAATTGTAAGGCGCACAGGACGCTCGGCTGCGGAATCCTTAATTTGTGAGGGTTAATTTTTCATTGCGAGGGTTTTTCAGACTTCTCTTTTTTAGGCTTCGGGTTTTATTTGAGTCGATTTCTTTTATTGAAATCCATCTGCTTCGACGATTAAAATGTCTCATTTGATTTCGAATAATTTCCCATTTAGCCACGCACATTCATAATTTTAGATTGCAAATCAACGTTGACGGCAATCGCCCGCCGAATTTGACAGCTGTCGGCAAGAATTTCCTACCAAACTTTTCACCACTTCCTTGTCATCATCAGCGTTACAGCCATGACCATCAGAATAATTCCCAGCGCCTGATAAAAAGGCGATTTGGGTCTGCCATTCAATTATAGAACCAGGAAATCTATCTTTATATTGTAGGAAGATTGAAAGGAAGATAATCGGAAGTAATATTTCTGGAAATCTTTATTCTTCCTTCCTTATAATTCCCAGCGCAGAACAGAAGATCAATTTGGGTCTGGGCCTTAATTGAAGAACCAGAATTTCCTTCTTTATATTGCATAAAGATCGGGAAACTATAATCAGAAGTTATACTTTTGTAGACCTTTTAATTTCCTTCGTAATATAATAATTTCCAACCCCGAACAGAAGCTCAATTTGGGTTTGGCTTATTGTAATTAGGGACTCAATTAGAGGACCATAATATCCATCTTTGTACTGCATAAAGACTGAGGGAAAGATAATCGGGAGCCATTTATTTTTCTTCCCAGTAATTCCCAACGCCAAAGAGAAGGCAAATTTGGGTCTTCCACTCAATTGTAGAACCAAAATATCCATCTTTTTCTGGGTATCTTGTATTTTTCCTCTAGGAGGGCAATTTGGGTCTGGAACTCATTAAAGAACCACAATAATGATTGGTAAACGGATCGACGTTTTTAGGATCTTTTGCTTTTCTTCTTGGGTCTGGTTGATTGTGATTAGGGATACAATTATATTTAATTTTAATTATACGAGTATAATACAGAAAATTTAAATTCAATTATAGAACCAGAATAGCCAGCAATATCTTCCAGAGAAATTGAAAAATCTATAATCTCAGCTTGGAGGCTTTTTATTTCCGTCTACAAAGAATAAATAAAGAAATCCCGACTCCCGACTTTGACTTACTTCAAATGAAGACTGTGTAGCTTCTGGGAAAGTGTATTTCGAGTTCGGCAAGATTTCCGGGTCTCTAATTTGGTTTTGTTGTAATCAGTGAGGCTGCCAAGAGATGGGAAAGGGTTCATACACCTCGGCGGCCTACGAGCCCATAAAAAACGTTGCAGGGTGCCACTGTGGTTGCCCCCATCTCCCCCCACACACACTCACACTCGCACACACACACGGACATACAGTTTCGCATAAATTTAAATTGTAACCAAATAAAAATTGAATGCAAATTAATGTTTTTTACGCTTTATATGCGAATAATTTATTTATGTCTATCATAAAAGAAGAAATAGCCCGAAAGCCGCACGGCCAACCGTCCAACGAGAGGGAAACATATAAAAATCCAAATGGAGAGTTCTTTCTCTGTATTTTTTTTTTGATCTATCGACCGTCGAGGCGAATTTGTCGTTGATTGGACGTCGGTTTGCCACCGACCGACCAGCTGGCCGCCTCGATAATCAAATCTATAAAAATCAGCATTCAAAATTTATAAGAAACAAGAAGAAAACGTTCAATTTGACACCATCAAATCGGTCCACCGAAAACAACAACCAAAACTGTCATAAGTCGTCCGATGGTCGAGTGTCCGCCAGTCTGTCGCTGGCTTGGCTCTTTCATATGTGAATTTAATTTGCTTATCGACTTGGCGGGGCACCGACTCAGTTGGGGGCCCCGCGGACCTCTAAACGAGCAAAGCTCGGCGTGACCAATTGGATTTCTGGTCATTGTCGTCAATCCGCGGGGTTTATTGTCACCAAAGTCGCTGGATTAATTGAGGGAATATTCAATTTTCAGAGACAAAGTCAATTGATTCAGAGATTCTAAATTTATTTTCATTCTTTGCACTTCCAGGTTCTCCGCAAGAGTTCCGTGCTTCTGGTTAAGGTAAGTGAATTAAATTTCCTACCATTTTCACCCTTTAAAATTTAAATGGCCGAGTTCAGGGTATAAAGAAATTATGATGTGATATTTATTTTTTTGGATAATTATTTGTCGACATTTTTTTGCCATGCATTTTTTTGTCGGCTTGCATTGTTTGCTTTATTTATTCATTGTTGCTGCTGCTGTCGGTGTTTTCATCGACTGTTTGGCTTCATTGTTGCTTGACAATGGCTTGTCCCGCCCCCGGGCCCATCCTTCCCGCCGGACGGTGTCCACTTTGCTGCTCGTTCTTTCCTGCTGTCTGGCTGGCTGGCTGGGTTCTTTGGCCGCCTTAGGGTATCCGTTTAATTGCCATTTAATTTGGCCAGGTGGGCGGCGATAATTGCTTATATTTTATTGCAAAAATATGAACTAATCAATTAATCGCTCATCCGTAAGCGGCAGTGGTAGGGAATCGGTCTTCTTTTGTTTCCAAAAGGCTTTACATATTTGTGTATATAAATTTGATTATATTTTGGGTGCTTTGTTGGTGGCTTTGATTTCTTTGTTGGCAGGTTGAGTCGAATGTTTCAATTGATTAGCTTCGCTTCGGAAGTCGAATGCCTTTCAATTGTCATTTCCACACGCCATTCGACTGGTCAAAGTTTATTGTTCCTTTAAAAATAAATAAACACCCAAACTGGGCGGTAGGGGGCAACTAAAGAGCTTGAGAATAAAATTCAAAGAACAGGGCTGGCATTTCCGAACAAAACTTGAAGTAGAAAGCTGAGAATATCAGGAATGAAGGTTTTTATTTAAATATTTATGGGGATCTTTGAATTTAAGAAGACTTGATAGAAAAATTAAGAAATTCAGCAGGGGTTTTCTGGGGTTTATTGCTTCTTAAGGAAATTAAACTTAGATTTGATTATTGCTTTAAAAATAAAAAAAAAAATGCAGAAAAGAAATATCGAAATATATTCAAATTACTTTAAGAACAATTAGATTCCATTCTTTTATTTAGCTTGGCGAGTCTTAAAGCCTCTCAGCTTCAATATTGCAATTACCCTTACCTAATCGCATTTCTGGCTTTTACTTCAGCCCTTTATCCTGCCGGTACCCTTGGTATAAACCTGGTTGCGGGAAAGAAAAATTAAATTATATCAATATAGCTTCAAGAACCATTAAGTTTCATTCTTTCATTCAGCTTGGCGAGTCTTAAAGCCCCTCAACCTTGCAATTACCCTTACTTCTACCTTCTTTCTGGCTTTTACCCCAACTCTTTACCCTGCCCGTACTCTTGACATTACCCTGCTTTCTTTTCTTTTACCTTTATCCGTTTAGCTTTTGTTTGCTTAACTCTTTCCCTGCATTACCCTTTCCCTTATTCATACCCTTCGACTCTTTTCTTACTCTTACTCTTACTTTTACCCTTACTTTACCTTTTACCCTAATTCTGCCACTTACTCGTTCCCTTTCGCTTACCCTTGAATATTCTCAAGTCCTCGTTTTGGGGTTAAATTTTGGAAAGGGTTTAAAGTCCATTTTTGTGGCCATTAAATTGCTTTTGCTCCTCATCGTGGCTTGGGTAACTTTATTTTCGTTGTATCTTCCTCCTTGTTGTTGTTGTTTTCGATCTGATTGACAAATAATTTGTAGTCCATATGTTTTTGGTTTCCGGTTTTAAGCTTTTGAATACGGTATTTGGGTTGTTGTTGTTGCGCTGCCTTTGCGTTTGAAAGCCGCTGTAATCACTCAACTAATTGCCACTAAAGTCATTAAAAATCAATGAATACAATTAATGAAATGCATACACGGCGATAATCGCGAGATTCGCACAAAAAAAAACCATCACAAACAAGAAGAAAAAAACAACTGCGAATTTAAAAACAAACAGCAGGATAAACAAAAGCGCCAATCAAACGAGTGAATGAACCTGTCAAAATTTACGTTGATTTTTTCACCGTCCGTCCCCAAAAGTTTCTGTAAGACAATCGGCAGGGGGAGGGCGGCCCACCCAACAGCTTCTGTGGCCCGCTAAGCCAAAAGAATCAATAAAACATATGAAATGTTGATTTTCCTGTTGGCGTTGCCTCCGATTTAATGAGTCCCCCGCCGTGGAAAAAAACATCAATAAAGAAAGTGTTAATAATAGCAACTGAACCAGGAGAACAACAAGGAAGCTTTCGCCGCTGACGTCCCTGCCGAGGAACCTGGAAAGCGATCGCCGGCTGGACCGATCGTTTGGCCGGCGGGGCTGGCAATTTGCTCTGATTAAAGGCCAATTAAATGGGGCCGTCAAAGAGCAGAGAGAGCATCCCCACCGTCCCCCACCGCCTCCGCCTTAATTGACATCAAAGTGGCCAAGATGCTGGATTGGACGAAAGGTGCGGACGCAACTGCGCCTCCTCCCCAGTCGGGGTATTTTTGTTGTTGTTGTTGTTGTTTTTGTGCGGGGGCGGCCGGTTGGGCGAGTGCGCGGGGCTTTGTTTTCGGCCCCTGAGGGGCTCGACTCCAATTAAAATGATAACAGGCCCTGCTCCCCGCCCCCAGCTCTCTGCCTGCTGTCCGTTTGCCAGGCGGCCGGCCGTCATCGTTTCGAAATTGTTTTCAAAATGTAATTTTCATAATGTGTCACAGGCGGTATTTTTTTGAGGGTGGGGATTGTTTATGGCAAGGCAAATGGATAATTCCAAAGGAGGTGGGGCAGTAGTGGGAGGCCAAGCGCGGAATGAAGGCTAAGCGGATGGGAAAGAACTTTCCTGTCATTTGTCAATTAAACGAGACACGGTCAAAGTTAAATTCACAATTCTAAATCAATTTAAAGAACTTGTAATCGACTAAGATTCTTTTTGCAGGAGATTTAAGTGAAAATTAGAGATATTTAAAGGCTTGGGGGGGTTTAGGGGCAAAAATCTATTAAATTACTGCTCAGTTACTCTTTACTCACATTTAGGAGCTTTGAGGAGGGACCGTAAAAAAGATTTTGTTTATTTTTCTATCACTGGAACCTGGAAACTTCCCGGAAATTCTCTACCACACTTCTTAGAAGTCTCAAAATTGTAGGTTCTTTAAGGGTTCTTTTAATTCTTAAATGGGCTGTGGTCTATATACGATTTTTACTTATTTGTAGAATCCTTTATTTGGTAAAACATTACGATTATTTCTTATACGACTTAAGCCATTTTTTTCGCTGCTTCTCTTTTTAAAGAGGTAGGATTTTTGTGCTTGGGAAGGTGGTTAAAGATTTAAAGAATGATATAGCAATCTAAGAATATATAATAGAACCTTAAAGAATTCTTCAATCTTTGTGATCACAATGGAATTTAATTAGAGTTTCCCAGATTTTTTACAGAAAGCGTCTTATGCTTTATTTTGAGCTCTAAAAATACCTTCCCAAAATTTTCTATTGTTTCGACTTCAATATGTTTAAATTATAGTAATTTTCCTAACCTTTTTTGTGGAGACTTAGCCAAGTTCTGTTGGCCGAGTTTTAAGCTCTTTCCGAAGACACGAGCACTGAAAAAAAGCTGCCATAAAAATTTCCAACCCTCCCGCCATCTGGCGGCTTTTAACCGCAACTTCTGCTTGTCGTATTTGCAAGGGGCGTGGTCGGTGTTATGCAAATTTAAGGACACCGTTGTAGGATGCAGAGGGGGAAGGAGGGGAAGTGAAGCTGCCACCGATCGACTAATGGAACTTGGAACTTGCCAAGAAGTCGTTGGAGGAGGGGGAAAAAAAAATCCAGCTATAAAGTAGAACGTTGCCAATTGAGTTATAACTTCACCGCAGGATATGCCGACGCCACGCCCTCCGCGCCCACCTTTTCGTCTAGCGCGTTGGGTTGGCCGCCTGGCAACCATTCAGCCGGCTTACTTGGCCATTCACCGGTTCCGCCGGCCGGAGACGTGCGGACGTCCGGCGCCGCCGTCTTGGCCACGTTTATTCAAACTTTGATTTACATAAATTTCGTATGGATTTCACATTTTTGGCCACAGTTTCGCCCACTGGAGTGGCGGGCGTTGATTTGTAGCCATCTGTGTACTAATTTATAGATAAACGTGCCCCCCCCCCCCTCCCCGTCCCCCGCACTGTCATAAAAATAAAGCAAAAGAACAAAAATTGAAGACCAGTGAACGCAGCAGGCGGTAGGGGAGGCGGTCGGCGGTGGGCGTGCCCGTGGCGCCCCATAATCTGCCACAAACTGTGCAGCAAACGGACCGTGTCCGCCCCAACAAAACTGCCTCCAGCTGGGGGGCAGCCACGAGCGACGACACCGGCGGCCATTTACCTCCGCCGACGGACGGCGGACGGTGAGCGGCGCACTTAATTTGAAAATCTTTCTCCTGGCAAAAATCAAAGAAACGAAAAAGTTTCCAGCTTCCCCTCAAAATTTCAGCCGTTCCTGGCAAAAGGAATAACCGTAAAATTCTTATTCTCTGTCGCTGTCCAAACTGCCGCGACTTTTGACCCCTGCCACATACGAATAATTGGGGCGGCGGATCTCCTGGGGAAGGCACATTTTCCCGCTGTAGGCTGAGGCCAAGGAAATGAACTGAATCCAAATTGTCTCCCTTTTTGTATCAATTTACAAAGACGGAGAGGACCAGTGGGAGAACTTTGAAGAGATCTTTGGGAGCTTTTTGAAGAGATCTTTGGGAGAACTTTGAAGAGATCTTTGGGAGCTCTTTGAAGAGATTTTTGTGAAATTTTTTAAGAGTTTTGGCAGATTTTCAAGGAGATCTTTGGGAGATCTTTGGGAGCTCTTTGAAGAGATATTTGAAGAGAACTTTGGGAGCTCTTTGAAGAGATTTTTAGGAGCTCTTTGAAGAGATCTTTGGGAGCTCTTTGAAGAGGTCTTTGGGAGCTCTCTGAAGAGATCTTTATGAGATCTTTATCTTAAACGAGGTGAGAATGGGAAATTGTCTAAAATCTTGAATATTCAAAGTCAGGGGCTTGCGTTTTGGGGAATTCTAGAATTTATATCATAGAACTTACAATAAACACTTGGAAACCTCAACTGCCATCTGAACTTGAGATGAGAACAATTTTACAAGCATTTAAGGTTCCTTTTTTTTATAGAAGTGGGTTTGATCAGAAATACTTAAGATTGTCGGAAATTATTTCTAAAATCCTTGATTTGAAGGATCTTTGGATCTCCTTCAATACTTTCGTTTACCATCCTTCCTCTCTTGACAAGAAAGCAGCATCCAAATTACCGTGAAGTCTTTGTTTCTCGGGGAATTCCTTCTTATCAAAGGCAACCTGAGATTTAAATTAATTACCCTTCCCCTTCTGCTTTTTAAGTCTTTTAGTTTGTTAAACATCCCGGCTTTCCTTAAGATCTCTAGGATCTGAATTCTGTGTTTAATTTGTTTTTTGAATCGCTCGTTTTCATTCAATTTCATTTTGGCAGTCGACAGAAAAAAAGGGAAAACCTCCAATGAAATTAAGTTTTCCTGCCCTCAATTGCCAGTCATTTGATAACAGTTTTTTCTCCCCCCCAAATTGACAGTTTCCCTCCCCCCGCCCGGCCGGCATCCTGCGAGCAGTCTTTCAATATGCTTTGGTGGGTAAATTTAAGCGAATTAAAATGAAATCGCCTGCAATTTTCAGTGTCGTTCGACTCACTCGACTGTGACGGCAGCGCGGCAAAGCCTTTTCTTCCTTTTATGTGTTTTTTTGTGGTTTTTTTTTTTGCACTCCCTCTCTCTCTCTCTCTGTCGCCCCCGCTACAGTTTACATTTCTTCTTAAGAGAGAAAAGCAGCTGAGTGAGGGGTGGGGGTGTCTCGGGTATGACAACAAGGGAAATCGCATCAGGCGAACAGGCCAAATGCGCCGGGAAAGGCAAACGCAAAAATTTCGCTGTTGGTCGCTCGCTTTTCGCATTAATTGTGTGCCGGCCTCTTAACCCCATGATGACCCACCCGCCCGGCCAGCAACTCTGTGTGACCCAGCGCCCTTTAAATGCCTTAAATTGATGCAATTAAGTGACTGACTTTTCGGGTGGAAACGATTTTCCTTGGACGTTCGTTTGTTGATGTTTCCCTTGTTTTTTTTTTCGGCGCCTCGTCCCTTTCGATTTTTACAGCTCGAGCGGGTTTATTTATGGGTCCGGCCTCCCAATTATTTGTTTTCTTCTTTACTTAATGCTAATTGATTTATGCTTTCGTTCTTCCGACTTTCGGTAAGCTCTTCTTTTTGGAAGGAGGCCGATAGAAAAGTCCTTCCTTCCCCAGCTGGGTAAATTTGTCACTGATTTTCCCGCCCGAATGTAAATTGTCAGGCAACGGACATCGCGCTACGTCATTTGATTAAATTGATAAATTCATTGATAACATGCAAGCCAAGCAGGACCATCCAGGCACGAACCAGCGGAGAGCCTTCCCAGCCTGCCAGGGCACATTTTGCCGGCCATTGTCTGCATCTGTGGAACTGTGGGGGGAACTAAATTGCACAGGCTATGGACACGCCCCGGGCGGGGCGGAGGCGGGTGAGGGTGAGGGAATTTATGGACCGCATGCCTCACTTAAACGCTTTTCTATTAGATTTTTCCGGAAAACGGTTGCGGTTTTGTACGAAACAAAAAGAAAGGAAAAAAAAATCAACAGATTTTGCAATCGAGCTTGGTAACTCGCCGTCGGCTTCGGGTCACTTGAGTTGTTTGAAATAAACCAGAAATTTAAAGAAAACTATCAAGTTTTTCCCACAAAACACAAAATTCGAAAGTTCGAACTTTTAATTTTATTCAAAAATTCAAATTTTCTGCAGGGGAACAAAGTTTCATTGTTTCGCATAGAGAATTCAATTATTCATCTGTCCGACTGTACAATCTGTCTGTTTGTCTCGGCAGTCGATCTGTCTATTTATTTATATATATTTTTGTCTATCTGTGAAACTGTTTATTCATCTGTCTATACAGCTATTCATCTGCCTGACTGGCTGCCCAACTATCTGCCTGTCTATTTGAATTTCTTATCAGCTCACTTTGCATCTATTCATCTGCCTGACTGGCTGTCCCTCTAACTGTCTGTCTTTCCAGCCAGTCTTTTTATCTATATATCCTTTCTCTATCTCTGTCAGTCTCTCTATCGGATATGTAGAATTTTCTATTCATCTGTTAAACTTTCTTCCTGGCTGCCCATTTATATTCCTCTCTCTCAACCATTGCAGACCAAATATCTATGTAGCTACCCATGTGTCTATCTATCTCTCTGTCTTTCTATCTATCTCCTTATCTATTTAGAAATCTAGCCTCCTACCTATCTGTCTGTATATCACTCTAGCCAACTATTTTCCTACTTTTCTATCTGTCTATCTATATATCAATCTGTCTATCGAGCCATCTGCCTATCTTTCCATCTGCCCATCTTTCTATTTGTCTGTCTATATCTCTGTTTATCTATCCGACTGTTAGTCTATCTGTCTATCTAAACTGTCTTTCGATACCAGACTATCTGCGTGTCTGTCTGTCCATCTCTTTATTCAAGCGCTTAACTGTCCATCTGTCAGACTTGAATGAATGGCTTATCTCTTAGTTCAATTAGATTCTTCAGTCTGAAAGACTTAAATTCTCTTACCATAATTTAAAATACAAATCAAGAATACTTGAAATCGACCCTGCTTAACTTTGAGGTGAAAAAATTGGATCTATGCTCCTAGTGAAAGAAATATTTAATCCATATTTATTTACCCTTTATTTTTTGCTTCCATCCTTTAAGCTATGAAATTTGGCTACTTAGAAGAATCTTCTATTGTTCTATTGTTAAAAATCTGTATCCAGTTTAATGTCCATTTCAAGTAAGTTGTTTTTGAGAGGAATGCCATAAAGTCTTTAATGGGATAGTTTAAAAAAACATTCCTCAACTTAGGTTTGCTTGGTGGTCAGGACTTCGCTTTGTTTTTCTCGTTTATGCTGTGCGGCCATAAACTCTTGGTATCTGTTGTCTAAGAACCCATCGTTTGGCAGATTTAAGGGCAAGAGTCGACAGTCAGACAGACGATATTAAACAAGCAATAAGACCAGAAATTTAATGGCCTAATCACAGCCACCGAGCCGAGCCGCCTGCCTTCCCCAATTTTGTTATTGGCTTTCTGTATTTTTTTGTGGCGCCCAGACCGCTTTCATTTCAATTTTAATTTACAATTATTGGTTGAGCTGGCAGCACAAAAAAAAAGGAATCCAGCCGAGGCCAAAAGGATTCATGACCCGTCTTGCCGGGCGGGTCGTCGGGTCAACCCAAAAAAATGTAAACTTTGCCATCGACGGCAGCGACCCGGGGAAAGGGGCCAAGTACACCAGGTCAGACCGCCGCCCAACCGTAATGGGGCTCTCTGTGTGTTTTTCTTTTGGTCCTCACAACAAACATATCAATAATATTTGCGGCGGTTGTTGCGCCGGCCGCCTTGGAAATGAAACTTGTGTGCAAATTGTGACATTGAAAGTTATGAGGGTCCTTCAAAATTTTCGCCCAGACAACGACGACGAAACAAGCAGTCTGATTGTAAATACTGCGGCCTCCTCCGCCCCAGCCATCCCAGGTGCTCCAGAAAGTTATGACAAAATCTTTTATTTCGGCTGCGGTTTATGTCCATCAAAGCAACAAGCTAAGTTTGCCTTTCAATAAGCCGAAAATTAAATACACTGCAATTTGTAATGAGAAAGAATTGGAGAATTATCAAATCTTAATTCATTTCTCTTTATTCTTTTATTCAATTGGGATTCAAAATAAAATTTTCTTCTACTCAACAAGGCCATCAATTTTTGTTTTAAGAATCTTCTGGGAATATCGTAAGTTAGTTTATATTGTTGATAATTATTTAGATGACAGGCTTTTTGTTTGAATTAAGTTACGTTCAGCAATTGAGGGACCTTTTTAGTTAATAATGGGAGTTTTTGGGGATTAAAGCACAGACATTTTTATGACCGACTGGAGACTGTTGGGTTCTTTTCTATGGGACCTTTTTTTTCGTTCTTTGTTTTCTCTTCAAACGAAATTTGTTGGACGCACAGCAGGGCTCAGTTTTGGTTTTCATGCCTTGACTGATATGAAATCATAGAAAATTACAAAAATTCTATAGATTTCTATATATTTTCATAAATTTGTAATATGGAAAATCGTCTTTAAACTTAAAGGAGTAAATCAAACGGAATCTTAATTAATTATGGTTTGCTGTTCTGCTTTTAAACGTTCTGCCAGCGATACAACTTAAATTGAGTCAAGTTGTATGTATAAAAAGAATTGGGTGCTTAAGATTGTCTTGAGTTCTAAGCCCTCGATTAAAAATTCCGATTCATCTTTATAACCTTAAGAAATCGTAGGATTTTTAAGACCATAGAAACCAAACTAGCCAACGTTCCTAGCCTTTTTCCTCATCGGAAATGGTTAAAGTATTTTTTCAATGGGTTCCTCCGGTTTGTCTTTAAAACCTTAAGAAATCGTAGGATTCTGAAGACCCCAGAAATCAAACTAGCCAACGTTCTTTGCCTTTTTCCTTATCGAAGATGGTAAGAGTATTTTTTTCAATGGATTCCTCCAGTTTTCATATTCGCTTTGGACTTTTAATATAGAATATAACCAGACGTCTATAAATTTACAAATCACTTCTTGGTTTCGTCTTCAATATGCCCGGTTGAATCTCATCTTATGTCAAAGAGTATCCTGCGGATTGTAAGAAGTCCGACTTATCAAATATTTATTAGCTCTACTTTTGTTTTTCAAATACACATTCGAGTGTATCTTTCGAGAGGGGCAAAGAAAAACCGCAGTAAAAGTTTGTGGCTGTGGGGATTTCAATTTTATGGGAAGGTGTGTGTGGATTTTTTTCATAGATGAGACCATAAAATCGGTGGGATTTGATTTCCCCTTGTTTATGGGCGGCTTTCTTGGCTTCCCATTTGTTGGTCGATTCTTTATATTTTTGGGGGAATTAAAGGTTAAAGATTATAACTTGAAAGGTATCCTTAAAATCCTCTTCTGTTTGGTCAGCTTTTTGTGGGTTTTGCTTGTTTTGTGCTTTGTTGTTTTGCTCCAGTCAAAGCTGATTTTCTTCTGTGATCCTATCAACCGGGATCCTGGCGACCTTTTGCGTTTTTTGCTTGGGCTTCCTGGGAATTCCTGTAAGTAAGAACGACGGAACCCTATCGCTGGCCGGAGCCGGCCTAACCCGGTTATCCTAAACGCTTCACAAATCGGTTCAGTTTCGTTTTCATTTCTGGCTTATGCTCAAATCTGTGAAAGGCTCGGCCCCTGCCTCAGGCTCAGGGAGAGCGGGCGGGTGGGGGGTTAGTTAAATCATAACTGTACTTCCGAGACTCATTCCCTTGGTTGAAAAATGGAAAATCCTTTCTATTTTATTGTTGCTCCTATTACTCTTTTTTTTGCTCCTTTTTTCGTTGGCCGGAATCGGGCGCCCCCAAAAATTGATGTCATGGTCTGGACGGTGGGACGGTGGAAAGGCTGGAAAGGACGGCTATGGGTTGGCCTTTGCCTACTTGCCACATTATTATCAGGGGTGCTTGGGCACGACCCAAGGATCTGCCGGCTGGCAGGCTGGCTGACTGGCCTGCTGGCTTCCTGCGCAGCCAATGCAGCTGCTGTTTGAAAAGGAGAGGAAGCGGCGGGCTTATTACTTTGCTGGCCATGGCCAAAAGGATGCGTGTATGCTTGTGTCCGTGTGTGTGGGGCCCGAGTTTGTTCATTTCATTTTGGGTTGCGTATGTGGCCTCTTATTAAGCTACATCAGCCCCGGCAAGGATCTCGAGGCGGCAGGAACAGCAGGCGGCTGGCTCTGTTGGGCGCCCAGCCCATTCGACGATTTGTTGCTCTCTGTATATCCTGGCAACGTCCTTTGCCTTCCCCCCTCTATATGCGCGTGTGTGTGTGTGTGTGTGGCACATTTAAGAGTCTGGGCGCCATAAAAACAAATTTAATTTACGTAATTTTCAGTGAATGCCTACATCGGTCTCAGTTTCAGTTTCAGCTTAGCAGGGCGCCAGCTGAAGGACTTGACGCGCCGCCGAGTCGTCGTCTCCGTCGTTAGCTACTTTTGTAAATTTTTTGATTAATTTTTAATAATGGCTATAAAAATTGAACATCTTGTTTGAGGCCAAACAACACAATCAATTCGCCCTCAATCTTCATCCCAACGGATTTGGCAAAAACCGCCGCTGAGGTTTCCTTTTCGCCCCTCAATTGAGCGATTGCCTGCCCGTCTGCTAGTTAATTTGGCTAAAAGGAAGGCTTACTTAGGCGACGATTTGATTAGCTCGGGACTCTCGCCCTCCCGATAGAGCCCTTTTCAAGGGCCAAGGGCGATTGTGGAATGTCGGGCTGAAGGTTTATATTTTTTTGTAGACAAAGGGTTAAGTAAGGTTGGCTGATGGACACTAAAAATGGTCAATGTTTGAGGGTTAAAGTGCATAAAAACTTGCTTGAAACCAATCGAGATATTGATAATTTAAGGGGAAGGGAATCCAGAATCAAGCGATTTTAAGGGAGAATTTTAAAGCAGATGGAGGTTTATAAAATAGAACTTCTTTGGACATTAAGAGTTAGGAAGAAGTGGAAAGTAATGCCTCAAGATCCCCGAAGTTGTAATTAAGGGAAATAAGAATTCTTTGAATTAAAACTGTTGGTAATAAATTCACTTATCGGGACTGGAATTAGTTGCTTTGGAGAGAACCCAAACTGAAACTTAGCATAGGCTCAATTCTTCCATTGCGATGGACACAATTATATTGGTATTATATTTTGGGCTCTGCCTGAATCTAGAAAAGAAACTTTAAGCCAGCAAATTTCTGGATGTTTTGGGAATTTGTCGTACTTCTGGCTTCCCTGATAATCAACTATTAATAAATGTTGTTTTGGAAATCACAAGAATTATTAAAGCCCTCAAATTCGTTTACTGGTTTGTGAAATTCTCAAATTATGTCCGGCGGCCCGGCTGAGCCTTCGGCCGGCCAACTGTGCCTTAAATTTGCTTATACTCTGGGCGGCCTTAAATTTCTGTATATTTGAACAACTCGAATGCAATCACAGTCTCATCAGAGATGCTTGAGTTGGGCCCGCCTGCCCGGGGGCGTTGGCAGGCCCACACCGTTGACCCGAACGTTTTGATTGCAGAATTCAATCCTTAACGACATTTCCATCTCGACATCGATGACAATTTTAACTGCAAAGCAAACAAGAAATAACCAACCACTCACACTTGCCATCATCATTCCTGTCATCATCACCGTCACCGTCGCCGTTGCCCATCGTCATCATCAGCCGACAGAAAAGGTAAAGCCATCAGGATAAGAAAACAGACGCACCACCAGAAATAGTCAGGCCGGCTTAGCTCAGCCCAGACGCCGGCCGTCTCGACAGACAAACAGAGAAAAAAAATCGCAAACAAGTAACTTTGTCGCTCTCCGTGGCAGCCACTCCATCCGGTGGTCTGCTGGCGTTTTATATTTTTGCGCTACTTGGGGAGGAATGAAAACAATCATAAAACAAAAAACCCGTGACGCAACAAGAAACTTTTTCCAAATGGCGTCGGCAGAGAGGCAGCCGGCATCGGTTCATCGTCGTCCTCCTCCAAATGCCAAGCCATTGGGAGTCGAGCAACAACTTGTCTAGCGGCGTCCGCCACCCAGCGAAGCCGCCAAGCTGCCTTTTAAACTGCCCAGACCACAAAGTCCTCCTCCACTTCCCGGCCCAGGGAACAGTGGGTCAAAGGGCGACTAAATAATAAAATCTGGTAGGGAAAATTCTTAAATTCTTCCCAAAATGAAGGAGAGAAAAGAGGCGCATTTATTTTTTCTCTTATTTGGCTTTGGAGGAGATTAATCTTTGGGAATTCTTTGTTTTTAAGACTTTAAGGCTTTGGGAATTGGGTTCCTTGGATAAATTCTATATTTTCTTATACTTAAGGCTGCTGAAGTGTCTTTTGTATTTACTTCTTTTTAGGACTTCTTATTCTCAAACTAAATCCGACTATATTGGAAATAAATCAGAAACTTTAGTAAGTCCCAGATTGTTAAGTGGAAAAGACTATGAAACCTTTCCTTAAATAAAAACTGGGAGGGGAATATTTCTTACAGACTTCATAGAGCTCTTTAAAATTGGCGTATTGAGGTTATTCAAAGATTTTTTTTTGGGTTTTGGTTAAATTCTTTAAATGAAAACTCATATCTTATATAGGGTCGAAAATCCACCAGAATCTGAAGTGCCATGGGCTGGATTTTTTTTTTTTATTTCTGACTTCTTTAAAATATTTTTCATACAGTTTCTGTAGGTTCTATTATTATATTATTCTTAATGTTAGGTGTTCAGAAGCAAATATCTTTAATCAGATAAGACAAATGAATAATTCTTGGTATCTTTTTGGTGTTCCCTTTAAAGACTCAACCATTCCCAGAATCTGATTTTAGAAATCAGCATACAGACTTTTCTAAATATAAATTCATTCATTCATGCATTCATTCATTCATACACTCATTCATTCATTTATTCATTCATTCATTCGTTCATTTATTCAGTCATTAATTCATTTAATCATTCATTCATTCATTCTTTAATAACTAAACTCAACCACGGCTGAAATAACAACTGCTTTTCCCTGATTTCTTGGATTGTTTTTCTGCTCCTTCGACCCACTGTGCCGGGACTTTGTCGATTAGTGTTGTTGTCTGTGTTTTCCGTGTTTTTTTATTTTATATAATAAAATTTATTTTCTCTATGAGACGCCCAGAGGAAAAGGCGGCCGCGATAAGCGCGAAGAGCCAAGGGACTCTGAATTGTGCCGCCGCTGGCTGGTCGAGTCGAGTTACGTGGAGCGGTGGGGGAGTTTGGCTAAGGACGAGGAAAGAAGCCTAAGTTGGTGTTGTTTTTTTAGTTTGGCGGGCAACGCGTGCGCGGTTGTCTTAATGGTGGGAAGGAGGGTCGACTGATGCCGGAGGTGACGTCAGTGGTTAAGTTGACCGGTCGGTGGTAGCGTTATGCTGATTGCGGCAATGACGACGACAACGACGACGACGACGAGGATGCATTTGCACTGCGGCGTTCGGTTTTTGTGCTACTGACCCAGTTACACACATTTCGCAGGACCCGCCCGCCCCGCCCACAACCGGCATCAGTAAGCCGCCCCCTGCCCCGCCGCCGCCGCCGCTGTTGTGTTGCTGACGTTTGCTGTTTATGGCAGCGGTGTTGCCGCAAAACAAAAATCGCAACAATGGCGAGGGCCGGACAACCGGACCAACGGACAGAAGGACAGTTGTTTTGGACGCAAGAAATAACGGCAGGCCAAGCAGACGTCCTGACCGGGGCGCGCCAAAGTCAAATAGCCGACGCCGTCGTCGTCGCCGCCGCCGCCACCGCAGCAGCAATCAAAACGCTAACATCGCCCCCAGAGTTGTCACCTTCGCCTGCGCAGGCGCGCTCTTTTTGCGGCGTGGTGAATTTCAGGTTGGGTTGCATCGGCAAAGCTTTTGAGCGGCCCCGGAGCTTTGGGTCGGCCAAGCGTTTGTCGGTCGCGTCACTCGCAGCGGCCGCCGGCCGGAGAATGGGCAAGTTTACGGTTTATTTGCTAATTAAACGCACTTGGCCCGTTCGAGTTGGTTGTGCGTGTGTGTCTGCTTTTATTGAGCAACGGTAGTTTTGGTTGAGGCTCCTTTCCACGTCCTTTGCGGCGTATTTTCTGCTTGGCTGTATTCTTGGCGCGGATATGGGGCAAGGCTGCCGACCTTTTCGATTGACAGTTCATAAAATCCAATTTGTCACAGTTTAACGGAACTTTGAAGGCTTTGCCAACGAGGGAGGCAGGCAGGCAGGGGCCACCAGGTAGTAAAGCAAGTGGAGAGCAAGGATTTAGGCTCTATGAAGAGCGGCTAAGCGGCTGAGAGACTCAGCGATCGCTGGAGACCAGAATTTCGAAGGGGTTTAAATCTTTAATGGATAAACTTAAGGATTCTTTATCTCCTTTTTGTGGTCTTCAGATTGCTCTTGTTTTTCGACGTCTTTAACCTTTTCTGTACTCCAATCTTATCACTTCCATTTTATCATATATAATTTCCCTTTGTTCTCTTCTTTCTTTAATCTTCGTTCGACTGCTGGTGTTTTTTGGGAGTAATTGTCTTATAAATCAGTTTGCTGTTTATTAAAGCTTCTGGTCAAGTGTTCAATCGGTTAATGGAGCTAATGAAGGGATGAGAGGGCAAAACAGAGACAGGGAGTGAGTTTGGCTTTGGTGGGAGGGCAGATTGGCGGGCAGATTTGACCAGATTTACATACACGGGGCATATAACCACGGGCAAGCAATCGACAAGCACGACAGCAGCAACAACAGCAGCTGCCTGGCAAACTTGGCAAACTTATTGCCTTTTGTTGTTGGCCTGGTTGTTGTTTGCTGCTGTTGTTTGTTTATTTAGAGCAATTGGAATTTAATTAATTTACTTACGCAACCGAAACTGACACAAAACAAATAAACACGGCGCCATCTCATTGTCATTGTTGCTGCTCCCGCCGCCCCCGCCCGGCAGCCACTGCAGCTGCTCTCGAGCCTGAGAAAGACGAAAATTGCTGCACACACATGTTGAGCTGTGGGTGGCAAGATAATCCCAGGCAGGCAGCTAAAAAAAGAAACAAATTTGCACAGCAGCAGCAACAGCAACAACAACAGCGACAGCAGCAATCCTGATTGCAGGGCTGCCTGGAAAAGACTGGATAAATTATAATCAAAAACAACAGCAGCAGCACTAACAGCGAGAGGATCTCCAGCAGCAGCAACAACGGTGACCTCTGGGTGTGGGCGGGGGCGTGGGCGTGGGCAAAGCCTGCTTGAGGACAAATCCTTGCCATCAGTAAAAAGTTAGTCCAGGTTGCTGCTGCCGCTGTCACCATTACTGTTGCTGTTGCTGCTGTTGTTGCTGCCGCTCGTCCAGGTGAAGCTACTAAGTTGCAAGAAGCAAAGTGGAGCCTGAAAGTGACATGCGTCAAATTGAATGAAAACATTATAAAGTGTAACTACGCCAATATACATAGAGTCCTCACCCACACACACACACACACTTCTTTTTGCATACGCACAGTAGCAGCAACAACAACAGCCCGAGCCCAGGCGACAATTGCAACGGAAATGACTTTCGTGGCAGAGAAAAAGGGCCACAGTGTGGCAACACAGGGGGGCGGGGGAGGGGCTCTAATACCAACAGACAACTTTGACACATTTAGGAACCCGGACGGCGGTTGTGTCCTGGGTGAGAAAACAGTAAGGATCCCCGAATATGGAAATTCAGCCCTTGGGAACGATTTGCTCATTGCATTTTTAAGTTTACTTTTCATTTGAGCACTTTGACAGAGAGTTTTAATTTGTTCGCAAACTTTATATATCGACAGGTGAATTAAAAGCAATCAATAATTCAAAAGGCCATCGGCAATCGACTCTGCGAAACGCCAAAGAACATAATTGCTTTGCTTAAAGATCCTGAGCAGCTTAAAATTTATGAGCACTGAAAAGTGACACATTTAAATTTGAAAATAAGAGAGGAATGGAAAAATTTGGATGTGAGAAATTAAATGGAGGAAAAGAATTAGAATAGGATTGGTTAGGGAACTGTGTTAAGTATTTTCTGAAAGGATTTTTGTCTTCAAACATTTTAGAAACTGATAAACTTTGATAAATTTGAAAATAAGAAAGAAATGGTAAGGCTCGGATGTGGGAGACTAAATGGAAGGAAAAAATGAGAATAGAATTGGTTAGATTACTATTTTAAGTTATTTATTGAATGGATTTCGTTTTTAAACATTTTATGAACTCTTTAAAACTTTTTAACGCTCATAGAAAGTTGAATAATTTGATTGAATGAATTTGAATAATTGATAAATTTGAAACTAAGAAAAAATTGGAAAGACTTGGATGTGAGCGATTAAATTGAAGAAAACGGAAGTCTTTTCTTCAATAATTTTTGGTTTTTAAGAAGGGCTTTAAATTTCTAAAGACCTTAGAAGAGTTTGATTGAGTTTCAGCTTTGTATGAGTTTTCAATAGGTTCGTTCTTTTAAGCAATTGGGATCTCGAGGTTTCTTATAGTATCTGATCTTAAGAATTTTATTAGAATCGTTTTCAAATAACAGTGGGAATTTTGAGTCCACAGATTTAAAGAAAGACAAACAAAACAAATAGAAAGGCGACCATAAAGCCTTAGATTATCCAAATTAACCAAATCTGCAGACAGACGTCTATATTTTTGGGTAGACAGACAGTTTGGTGTACAAACAGCCAAGAGAACAAAAGGACAGATGGACAGTTGGACAGCTGTGTGGGTGGAGTGGGTAGAAAATACAATGAATCTGATACCGTTATCGGCATTCGCTGTATCGAATATCCACAGTATTTTTATCTGATTTTTACAAACTACGGCGAACCTCTGAGTTCTCCTATTGCGCGCGGGTGTGTGGGTGTGTGTGTGCTGTCGAGCGTGTCTAAATCGTATTTTTGGAAGTAAAAACTGTTAGCCGGGTGCTTATTTGGGGCCAGCGCGTTGTCCACACAATTCTTTTTCGGGTTTTTCGTGTTTTTCTGCAGGCATACATTTTGGAATTATGAAATTAAAATGAAGGAAAATAACAAAAAGAAAATAAGAGCAGCGCTACGCCAAAGGATTTATACCCTCTACCCGTTCACCAAATTCATTTAAACTTAAAACGAATGAGACAAGAATTTGCGGAACTGAGAATTCGAGTGTCTTAAACTACCGGCAGATAATTCATTTATTCTTAATAGATTGGCATGTTGGTGTCTTTTAAACTTTCTCGTGGGGTATAGAAAAATCGAATATACCCTTTTCTAGTTTGGCGGATGGTAAAGGGTATGAAAACAACAAACTTTGGAGCGCCTACTGCTGGCTGGCGGCTGTCTGCTTGTGTGTGTTGGCCAACAATTGAAATGCTGCAGTTGACGTGGCCGGTTGGCAGCTCCTCTCGACTTACTGGCCTGGCCAACTGCCAACAATAACAACCTGACCGAGGGGGGGGGGGGAAAGCTGCCAGTGCGTGGGTGTTGGAGAGCAGCGGGCGTGGCAGGGCGGCGGATAGTTGCAACAATTTGACCAAAGTTGAGTTGCATTTATTTTATGAAATTAATTAGTTTTTACCAAGCCAAAAACAACGACAACGCTGGCCAAGTCATTGCCGGGCGAAATTCGAGTTGCCCTGAAAAACAGGCAATGATTTTTTTCTTGACCGACCACAGGCAAGGGAACGGTGGTAATTTTCTCGTCACAAACAGCAGCAGCAGCAGCCGCAGCGGCGACAGCAACAGCAGCAGAAAACAATTAAGAAACTACGCCGCCCCGGCAACAGATTACGGAGAGCCCAGAGAGCCGTCAATTTCTGGTGCCTTAGTCCAATTTTTTTTTTGCCAAGCGCCGATAAAAATAGAAACCCAATTGACCAACAAGGCAAGCCAAGCTGCAGGAGGCCAAGAGCCCTGACAGAAAGCCGCGCCCTAGCGACAATTGCAACAGCCGGCAGTCGCTTAACTTTGACAACAACAGCAACAGCAACAACGGCAGCGTCTGTCAGGAATGTTGCAGCAACTTTGTTGCTGACGTTTGTACTTTTTCCTACAAAAGCCAGTGGAAAACAATGGATAATGATGACGCGTCAGCTTTTGTCATATGACAATAAGCACACTGGCAGCACCAGCAACACACACACACACACTCATTTGCTAGTTGGTGTGTGTGTGTGCCCCGTGGTGGCACATGAAGCCACTCGATGTCAGTTGTCAGTTGCAAAGACGTGCAAAGTAACAACTTGAATGGCGTACGGCAACGCCGCCACCAACAACAGCAACAGCAACAACGGCAACAGCAACAACAACGGCAACGGCGCGGACAATGTTTGTGTTGTTTTGTTTTGTTGCCCGCTAACTGGCTGACAGAGTCTGACTAGTTGACTTGGCAAGGCGGCCAGTAACACGATGAGCTGCACTCTCTCTCTCTCCAAAAACAGGGAGAACAGGCAAAAGAGAAATCGCTGGAGAACAGCAGGGGATGGGCCAGGAAAGCCCAACAATGTTTCCAACTTGGGAATGCTTTTTTTTGGGTAGAAGATTTTCAGAAAACCTCTAAGAAAAGCTGGCAAATCCAGGATTCCTTTTCTGTCTGTTGATCTTTAGGAAGACTAAATTTCAAGGGATTTACGAAGCTTATAAAATATCTTGGAGTTCGGGACTATAAAGTGGCTCTTAATTCCGGGGAATATTAGTTGATTGGTTCTTCGAAAAGTCCCCATTGTGATTCAACGAAGGGCATTGAAAATAATCTTTCCAATCTTTTAGATAGTTGAGCTTTTAGAAAGAAAACTTAGAGCACTTTCAAATATGAAGATTTGAGCAGATTTTCGTATGGTTTTTAAAATTATTCACCCTCAGTTTTGGGCGGGATGAAATTGCGCTTCAGGCGAAGCCCAAAAACAATTAGAAGATTTCGTTTAAGAAGCTTAAGAAAAGCAGACAACTCAGTGGATTTTAAAGTTCAGGGAAAGCATGAAATGTACAACAACATCGGCTATCCTGACGCCAATATTTCTCTGCTCCTGCCAGCTTCTCTTGGCCCCCGGGTGGTAAGCAAAGAAGCGGCAGTTTCTTTGCTCTGACAGCCGCCGTGCGGAAGTAGAGTTAAGGCAACGGAAAAACAGCTAAAAGTTCACACACACAAACATAGAGAAAGGAAGTGAACACACACGCACACGTGCAGCTTCACAATGCAAACAGTTGGACAGACCAAGGGACGACCCCGGACTTCCGCGTCTTACATCCTTTAACAAACTCAAGTCCACCCCGCCCAGTGAGCATTCAGAATACTCGACAAAAATATAAAAACTACTCGAATTTTCCAGACTTTTCTAATGTGTTTAATTCGTTTAACTGGAGCGTCGTGTTGATGGCCAAAAAAGTACAGTCACCACCTCTCTGATCCGAGCTGCTCAGCTTTTGTTTCAAGCGGCTTCTCTCTCAGCTCCCCCGAGTCCAGATCAGTTAGAGTCGTTGGTTTGGGTTCTTGAGTTCTCCTTGCTTCTTGATGTTCTCGTCGTCCATCTAAAGTTTCCCACCAGCTCAGCCCTGGAGTTCAAATGAGTTAAACTTGAGTTTTTTGCAAGTCGCGTTCGCATTCCCACTGAAGGCACAGAACTTTCTTCTGTTCGGCGGCTGTCCGGCCGGTCGTATACGTGATGTCAGTGACAGCCGTCGCCTGATGGCTGGACTGACTACATTGACATCTCCATCCACTTTTCGTTGCTGCTGCGGGGAATCCCCAGCCACGCGGCCAGCGTGCGTGCCTCAATCGACTCGACTCGACGCGTCGGTGGCACAGACAGCAGATGTGGCAGGAAAAGGGATGCCTCACCCACGCACACATCCACACACTCGCAGACTCATTCACATCGGCATTTGGCTAGTGAATTTAATTTATTTTGTCACTTTTGTTGTTTTTCAATTTGTTGTGGTCGCCGCCGTCACCCCGAGCGAATCCCCCAACTTCCCTCTGGGCAGGACTCATTGGCTTATTACTCCGACATCAAAAGCTGTCGACAAGGGAGTTGCGGAAGTGGCGGGGGACTAAATTTCTGATCGAAGATCCAAGTGGAGTTCAAATTGTAAAATTAACCAGGCTGTGCTTGAAACTGGGACAAAGTTGAAAGAGTCTTGGATAGTTTATTTGAAGTTGTTTTGGGTGAAGGCAGCCAAAGTCGAGCAAAAGGATCCCCTGAAAATTTTAGCTTGAATTGTAAAATTAACTCAGCCAAACTGAGACAAACTTTAGAGGGCTTCTTGGATTAAATGAAGTTATTGTTGGGACTGAAAGTTTGAATCTTTCAGCTTTGAAAAATGGAAAATATTTTATTGAAAAGAATCGAAATTCTGTTTTGGGTATTTGGAAATTCGTTGGGACTCTTTAATCGATAGGATTGAATCATTGGGATCCGGGAATCCCATTGAAGGTTTGAATATTTCAGCTTTGAGAAGCGGAAAATATTTTATTGAAAAGAATCGAAATCCTGTTTTGGGTATTTGGAAATTCGTTGGGACTTTTTAATCGATAGGATTGAATCGCTGGGGTCCCTGAAATTCCATTGAAGATCTGAATCTTTGAGCTTTGAAAAACGGAAAATATTTCGTTTAAAAGAATTCAATTTCTATTTTGGGTATTTGGAAATTAGTTGGGACTTTTTAATCGAACGGATTGAATCACTGAGGTCCCTAGAATTCCATTTGATTAAGAGATCAGAAGGAGACTAAATTAAACCCCAAATAAGCAATTAACAAGATTATTTTTCAGCAAACTTGGCTGGTTCTGTTTAAATGTCAGCGCAGATGAAATTCCTATAAAATCTTCAAAATGCCAGCGCAGATGAAATTCCTATAAAATTTTCACTGACTGCAATTTTATGACAATCCGAATTGCTTAATTTGTCTGTTTTCTTAACGCCTCCATCCACTGCTTTGGTGAATTTGGGGAATTTAATTGAATTTCGAAGTCGATAAAGAAAATCTCAATATAATTTGAAGACTTAATTTTAACCAACGCTAAACGGTGGCCCGCTGGCCGGGCTTCCTCGTTGAGTGCAGTAATTTGATAATTTTCCCGATACCATAAATGACATTTGAATTGTTTTGCCCTGAAAATCCATTAAAATGTTTGGTAGATTTGGCAATTAAAATGGCAACTCAAAATGAACATTTCCATTTATAAACCAGCTAAATAACCCAAACAGTGGCAACGGCAGCAAAGGAATTCAAGAGAAAGCAGGAGGGACGGGGGGAAGTGCAATTCAATTTTCAATTTTTGGTTGGTGGGTGGAAAAGAAATTTGAACTTCACAATTTAATTAAAATCCAAGTATATTTCTCTGCGGTATTAGGAAGAGAGCGGTAATTGCAAACACGGAAAAAGTACAGTCACGCAAGCCGCAAAAGCTGAAAGAGCGAGCGAGAGAGACGGCAAAGTCAATTGTGCGAAAAACGCTAGAAGTTTTCTGTTTCCTCGTTTTACTTGGCGTGTAAGTAATTTGCAATTGGCATTTTGTCGATTCCAAATGTGACAGGAAGTAGACAAAGAACCGCCGAATTGAAGGTTGAAAAGCCAACAGAATTGAAGTTTGTAAAGCTCGAGAGGATTTTAATTATCATCATAAATTCGAGATATAAAATTCTCTCCCTTTTGGAGTACTTGAAAGCGCTTTTTTAAATCCTCATATCCTTGTAATTTCATCCGCCTCACGTCCCAAAGTTGTTAGTTTTTCCGTTTCCATTAATTCAAACTCTTTGCGCATTTTGTCATTTCTGCAAAATTGCCGTTGGTCAGTTGGCAAAAAAAACGGAAAATTATGGCTAATAATGGCAGAAAGTCCTTTTTTTTGGATTTGGCACATTGGCGCGTGCTCACAACTCCCCGGCAATTTGCCTGCCAACGGCAAAGAGTTTAAGCTGCCCGTCCATCGATTTGAATGTCACAGCGTGGAAAAGACGAGGGCAAAACGGTTGAGGAACAGGTGTTGGCATAACCTTTCAATGGCTGGCGACCGGCACGTCCAGGCGGAATCCTTTCTGCCCGAATTTCAAATAGCAAAAAGGTAAAGGAAAAATGAAATACGATTAGATTGCGGGCGAAAGGTGTCGTGTAATTAACCAGATTTCTGCCAGATATGCAGAAAATGCCAAAAAGGTTTATTATGATCCCCTTGAGGGGAATCCCAAAAGGTGCCCAACTGGAATTCAAGACAGAGGAGGGGAAGTTTTAAAGTCTTCGTAGAAAAAGGGTTAAAGTATTTATTTGGAAGAGAAATTAAAGAATTTTCTTCCTTCTTTACTTAAATTTATGAAATCCGAAAGATCATTTCGTTGTTTCAAGTAGAAGATCGTTTTTATCTTCAAGATCTTTTCATTATAAATTGATTTCATGATCTTTTTGTTTGGTTATTTTGGTGTATGGAAATTTAATTGAATCCCAGCCACCCAACGATCTGTGATAAACTGCCTGCCGCGGATTTCCCCGCCACGTAATGCCAACTTAAATTTTTATTTCGAATGAATGGTTGGCGGGGGGTCAGGGGAAGCTGTAAAATGAAAATTGCTTTTTTTTTCTTGGTCGGTGTGTGAAACTTGAATTTTCCATTAGCCGAGCTGGCAAATGGTGAGCTCTCTGCAAGCTTCACTTTAACGTGACCTTAATAATTTTTCTCCATTTTTATGGCTCGGAAAAACCGAAAAACCGCAGCGCGTGGCGGCAACCAAAATAGAAAAAAAGGCAAATAATCCAACGAAAGTTCGCACACAAAAGAATAGCACCAGGGCTTGCGGTGGGGAACCGCTGGGCAGAGCGGGGAGGGACTAGAGAAAGAAAGGAAATAAAAGCGAAAACGAAACACAAACCAAATTTGTGTTAATTTTGCAAGTACACGGGAATCTCCCGGCCCGTCCACGCCGACTGCCAGCCATAGGAGGGCTGGGCTGTTGCGCGGAGAGAAATCCAACTAATTTATAATACTTGGGCAAAAAGTTTGGACCAAACAGTTTTGTCATAACTTTTTGTCTTCCTCACACACACACACACACACACACATGGGCTTTGTAGGCTTTCTGAACGCTTAAAAGATTAACGTCCCCGAAGTTTTCATGCCGATTTCGGTGGGAAATTCAAGGTTAAAGAAAAATGGGAACTTGGGAGAAGGAAGAGGAGAATTGAGTTTGTATTATTTTCAAAAATCTCAGGTGCTTTTTATTTAATTTTTAGATTTGAGATTTTAAAGCATTTGGAGGAAAAGGAAGTTTAACTTTCAGATTTCAGGGCCTTAAAGAAGAATTTTTTTAAGTCTTAGCACTTGTTTTTTTTTTTATAGGATAGAAAGTCGGAAAGGCAGCTAAACGGAAAGGCAGACGAACCTTTTACTTTGTCTAATTTGGCTCTTTGTCCAAATCTCCGACTGGCCTCATCTCTGATCATCTCTTTGTTCTTTTCTAGTTTGTTTATCTGTCCGTCGATCTGTCTGTCTATCCGCCCATCTGTCCGTCTGTCTGACCGCCTCACTATCTGTCTGTCGGTCTCTCTGTCCTATCATTTGTCAGTCTATCTGATGGTCCGTCTACCCAACCGTCCGCCTATGCAACTGCCTGTCTGTCCGTCTACCCCACCGCCTGTTTGTCCACCTGCCTGTTCACTTACCTCTCCGTTCCTCTGTCGGTCGGTCTGTCCATCTGTCTGTCCGTCTGTCTGCCCCTCTGTCGGTTGATCTCTTTGCGGTATCGCCTGACTGTCCATCTGCTTGACCGGCTACCTTACCGCCTTTCCTGCCTGTCGGACTGCCCAGTTGCATGTACGTCTCTTCCGCCGTCCGTCTCTTGCTCCCTCCAACTCCCCTGCACTCTTCTCCATCAAAGCTTTCGATCTCTGAAAAGAGCTTTCACTCTCCATACTCAAAGCTCCAAAGCTCAGATCAGTGGGTCCCCGAATTGTCTATAAGGCCGGCAGATCCAGGCCTCCGGCAGTTGCTGGCGATCAGAAAAGTGCAAGTCATTGTGTTTCTTTTTCTAAATTTATTTTTGTAGCTTTTTTTTGTGAGTGTCAATTCGAAAGTGAATTCTATTGATTCCATTGAAAGGTAAACTTACTAAATTAATTACGGGGCACAAATCAAAGGTGAGCGCTCTCCAATTCCATAAAGAGGCATGCGAAACAAGAGACCGTAGAATTAACTTCAGATATAAGAACATTCGGGCAAGATCGGCTGTAAATTCCTAACTCAATATTCCTATACAATAATGCAATCTTTTCTCTTTGTTTCCAGCTAATTGATTGATTGGAACCTTCTTCAAATTCTCCAGGGGTAAGTAGAGATCTCGTTTAGCTGACTTTCATATACTTCCTCCTTTTTTAATACTAATCATATAAATATCATTTTGAACTATCTTCCCTTCATTGTGCTTCTTTTTCTAATTGCTTTTTTTTGTGGGTGTCAATCCGTTTGTGTATTTTATTGAATCCATTGAAGTGGAAACTCATAAAATTTATTCCAAATGACTAACTTAATCGGGCAAACGCGCGAATCATAATTAACCCCAACCAAATGCCAAGAGAAAGATTTAAGGCAAATAAAATTAAGGTGGGTTTAATACAAAACCTTAAAGGTTTAAGAAATAAAAGGCCGAGGGACTTTAATGGGACTTTAAAAGAATCTACAATTTCCAGGCATCCAAAGACAAAAAGTCAAACGATTTTTGATTACTTTTTATTCCCCTTTGCTTCGATCTGTTCTATTTTAAAGAATGATCAGCTTCCGGACATTTTAGGGACCGATTTATTTATCTTTGGATTGAGTAGCTCCCATCAAACCAAAAGGAATGCTGGAATTCCTCCCCATACCCAAGTTACTCAATTTCTCTAAACCCTTTTGCCATTTGTTGGGAATTATTCTTCTTTATTGTGACTCTTGTTTTTGAAAGATCGTTTGTTAGAATTCTTAAGATTCTTCTCTCTTATAATGAGTTTATTTGTGTTCCTTGGAGTTCTTTTCATCAGCCTCTTAAAGACACTTAATTGTGCTCTAAAAAGCCTTTTAGCTTCTTTAAATCTTCAACTATTGTACCTTTTTTTTAAATATTTGTCCCTATGCAAATCTTGATGAAAACTTCAAATAAAACTTGTCAAAGTCATCAACACTTTTTCCCCCTTCGTTCTTTAGTTGCTTACGCTCGATGTGCGTTTCAATTATCTCTGGAATATCAATAAAGGCTCATAGACTCAATTAATTGCCTTCCCTACCGACCAGCAGGCATCTTTTGGGTTTCAGCCAAAACGCAAATCATTTCGAAGTCCTTTTAGAGCAGAAGTTTAATTAAGATCACAAAACTAGACAAATAAATAGAAATCCATCCATCAAAATAAAAGACATCCTCCCCCTCAAAAAAAAAAAAGCAGCAGAAACTTCAAGGACAAAAAAGCCAAGAGCACAAAATAGCAAAAGAGAGAGGAAGGAAGAGCCGAGCCGGATTGAGGGATTGTTTGCTGACAGAAAAGCAAGAGTCACTCGATGTAATGAACTCACCCACACACACACACACAACACACACACAACACAGACACGCACAACACTCGACACGCTTACCAACACTAGAACCACCGCCATTTCCACGGACACGCGCCCGCTAACCAACTCATGCAAGACTCACGGACATGTGTGTGTGTGTGTGTGTGGGTGTGTGAGTGACGAGCGTGTCATTACAGCGTCTGGGGCCATTTAGAGATGGCAGTTTATTGTTGTCGTGGTCGTTGTTGCTGTTGTTGCGGCCTTACAAGTTTTTCGTTTTGCCCCGCAGCGCATAAATTAATAAAGTGTGTAATTACAAAGTTCATAAACTTCAGAAAACGCTGCCAACCGTCCCGTTCCCTGTTGCCCACGACGTCCGCACGGCCCGTCTCCCGCATCCTTTGCCGCGCTTATCGCCGGTCGGCCAGCTTAGGCAAGCGGCGGCGGCCAGGCAGTTCGACAGGCAGGCTGGGTTCTTATCCTTTCCACTAGAATGCTGTTTTTTTTTGGTCAACAACGAAGACTGGACAAGGACAACTCGAAGGCTGCCTTGTTCGCTTGTCAGCTTTGCTTTGTCTTGCGATCGTTTCTATTTATCGAAGTTGTTTTGTGGACGGAAGATTTTTTATTGGTGTTCTAATTTGGCTGCGCACAAAAAACAAAACAGAATATAGAATGGCAAGGTCCAGTCTGTGGGTCCAGAAGACACGGGAGGGTCTGTTCTTTTATTTATCTGCTTTTTAAGAACCCTTATTTCGATTCAAAGGGGCGGACTGCTCTTCATATTCCTCTTCTCTTCTTGGTTTTGGACTGAATGCCTTACAAATTTGCCTGCTGCTTTCTTAGATTCTTTTTCGCCTTTTTCAATCTGCTCGGCTATTTTGGGCTTTCTCTACTGCTCTCCTTTCCTGTTTTTCTTAGATTCTTCATTCTTCCTTTTAATCTCTCTGCTGGGTCATTTTGGGCTTTCGTGACTGCTCTTTTTTTCTGCTGCTTAAGCTCAAAACCGATTAACGAGAATGAAACCTCAAATAACCTCAAGAAACCTCAACTTTGGTTTGCCATAGAATTTGACAATTTTAGGCTTCTCCTTTTTTTTCCTTCTCCCTATCTTTTTTTGGGCTGGAGTTCCTCCACTTTCCTTCTTTTATGAGCCGATTTTAAGGCCTGAACATTATCTATTTTGTTTCTATATTTTATTTCTTAGCTTCGTTGTGTTCAATTCACGGCTTTTTGTAAATTCAATTCCTTCAATCCCTTCATATTTTGCGGTTCTATTTCGAAGCCACCAATCCTTCAATTTGCTTAGTTATCTGTTTGTTCTTTGAGCCTGTGATCATTTCCAGATTCCTTTCCTTTCCTGTTTTCCAAAGCTTCGTCCTGCCTCCTCCTTGTGCACTTTTTCTCCTCGTTCTCTGCGATGTTTTCTAGTTTCTTTAGAGCCGTCTCAGTTGCCTGCAGTCGCCGTTTATTTCTGTGCTTCGGCTTTCTTCTTTCGGGTGGCTGGGGGGCCCCAAAAACCAGCTAGACAGTCAGGTGATGGGGGGAATGCAGAAATTTACCGTTTATCGTTAAGCGTTGTTATTGCAGGCGATGGTTTTTGGCTGTGTTCCCGTTCGGCTGGGGAGCTGGCGCGCGGCAAAGTTGCTCGTTGTGGTTGAAAATTAAAATCAAGCAAACTCGCGGATTTAAATATTTAAAATAGCAAATTACACACACACACACACGCATGAACTGTCAACCCGCCGAGACAGGATATAAGAAGCAGAAGGGAGCAGCAAAGGAGGCTGGTGGGTGGGGCAAGGCGAGGAGGAGGCGCCAGCAAGCAAATTTTTGCTTGTCACGCTCGTTGCGTCTGCTTAACCCGCCGCCCGCCTCTGCTTCGGTCTACAAAGTATGGGGAAGTAAGCGTGTGTGTGTGTGCGTGTGTTTGTAATCTCTAATTAAGCAGCCGCGCCAACTGACTTAACGACAGCACCGCCTCACCAGACGCCACAGCCATGGAGTGAGGAGTTGAAAGCGTTGGTCGGGCGAGGGGGAAAAACCAGCACCACGTGAGCCAAAAGGCGCGTAAAAGTCGCTGTGCATTGCATACTTTACGGCGCTTCCTGCTACTTCAGTGTTTTCAGTTCGTGATATGGAAGGAGGCGAGCGCGTTGGCCAGGAAGCGCTGGGAAATTAACCAAGTAACTTGAATTCTCCTTATGGTGGATAAAACTCAGGGGGAGGGGACCGACAGTTGTTTGTAGGATCTATGAGAAATTTTCTATTAAGCTGGAACAGATGTTGCTCTCTGGTTCAGTTGATTCACGCGGGGGAGGCCCGGGAAACTCTAAGAATAAAGGTAGAAACTTGATTCAGAAAGATCTGAAGATCTTCCGTCATTAAAGCAGAGCAAACGACTCGAAAAGATTCTTTAAGGATTGATAAGCATTTGGATTTCAATTTCTTTCCTTCTCTGCTTATTTTTCTTTGTCTTTCTTTATTTAGTTCTCCAAATGTCAATTCTCTCGGGCTTTAGATATCTTTTTTTACTCCTAAGGGCCTTGCCCTTGCCTTCTTTATTACCCTCGCTAAATATTCTTGTATTTCTTTCTCGCAGTTTTCAGCTTCCACAAAATCAAGCTTCTTCTCTTGCTTCCCTTATCGTTCTTACGGACTTTTGATGTATTCTTCCGCATGTATGGGATTTTCTGTTATTTCCTTACCCTTTTTATATTACCCTCCTTAAATATTCTTGTATTTCTGTCCCACTTGCATTCTCCAGCTTCGTCAAGATCAAGCTCCTTCTGTTGGTTCCCTTATCTTTCCGAGTTCATTGCTCCCTCTCTCTTTTTTATCTCTAAATCTGCATATTTAAATATTTACCCTTCTTTTTTTGCTACCCTTTTCCTTTATCCCACTCTACTCTAATGTATTCTTCGCTTACCCTTGCTGTTCTCTTTCAAATTCTTTTTCGCTGCGATTCTTTGATTTTTTCTGCTCTTCTCTCCTCCCACGGAAAATCCTATCAATTTGTATCAACTGCCGTTGGTGTTGTTGTAGGAAACACGAAACCTGAACATGAAGTTGGCTACATGCAGTGCCCCACCCACCACCTCCGGCCAACGAACCAGCTCCTCTGTGTGTGTTCCTGTTGTTACCGTTATTTTTTTTGCTGTTGCTCGAAATTTGGCACGAAAACGCAGCGTAAATTTGGATAATTTTGAGGTTGTTTCCGCCGCCGCCGCCCCTGTCCAAACCTCGGCAGCTGTTGTTGTTGTTCAATATTGACAAGCAGTCGCAGACGTGGCTTCGTTTTTTGGCAAGCAAAGTTGAAACCACAAACGATTTGCGAGGGAATTCCGAGGGGTGAACGGACTGCTGGAGGCGGAGATTTTTTTGCATCTTCCCAGAAATGTTTTGTGTAATTTGAATTAATTTTTTGGTATTTTTTTTGTTGTTTCTCTGGTGCTTTTATGACTTAGAATCTTGCCGTTTGCCGGGGCAGTTCAACCGTCAAAAAGTTGCCGGCTGCTTGGTTCATAAAACGATTTGATAGAAGGCCGCCCTCCCCACAAGTCCGCTCGACATTGCTTCACAAAGAAAAAGGAAACTTTCTTCATATCAAAAGTTTCTTTTCTACTGCCAAAAGTGAAAGAAGAAGCAGCCACGGCAGCGGCGAGCTCAGCAGCGCCAAACGTTGCCTACTTTCCAGCGCTGTCTATGATTCTGCGTCCGTCCGCGTGTGTGTGTGTGCTTGTTTGTTGGTAGGGGGAGGGGCAGGGGAGTAGCCACTTGCAGCAATTGTATAATTTTCATAAATTGCGCATCATTAATTTTTGAACCGCAACCAAAGCCAAAGAGGCGAGCCGCCCTCGCAACAGCTGCCAGCGAGGATTTCCCTCTCAGCCAAACAGATTAACATTGGCCCTCCCCTTGGGCTAATGCAAACACTTAAGAGACGGAGAAGACCCGAGGAGCAGGGCAGCTGCAGTTGCAATAATTTCTCTTCATTGCCCCCTCGCCGGCCGCGCCGCTCATTATTAATATAAATTCATTTTTATCCCGAATCTCCTGCCCCTCGCCTGCTCATGTGGCCTGACCGTCGGCCTTCCTTGGCGACGCAATCAAAATTATAAATTGCATATTAAGCGCTCCATGGAGCGGCGGGGGGAGGGAAAGTAATGGGCATAATAGCGGGTGGTCAAGTGAAGGTCGTAATGTCGTCGCATTCGCCTGCTGCCTGTCTAAATGCTCTTTGCCATTAGCAAGGTCATTTAAAATTCTGGGAACAGAATGAAATCCTAGCGGGCTCACGGGCTCACTTGCCTGAGAGATAAACGAGAAATCTTAAGCTGGGGGGTAAAATTCATTAGCTACGTGTTGTAATCTTTTATACCCTTTGCTTTTACCCTGGGAAGGGTATTAAGTGCTGAAAATTGACCGCCTCATTAAACGTCAATATTAATTTGCCGAGTCTTCATTAATATTTGATGGCCTTTACTATTTTGATTTATTTGCACGTTATCCTTACCCCTTACCCCTTTTCATGGCTTATACAAATTGGCAGCCGGTAATCAAGTTGTAAATTTGATAACCTAATAATCCTGGCGAACTATTATGCGTTTTTTTTTTATGTTCCCAAGAAACGGAAGGTCCTCGCCTTGTAAACTTGAAGATATTTATTTGTTGTGGGGATTTTTTCATTATTGGCTTTTTGTCGGAGTTATTTAAGGCGCTGCCGTTGATCCTTGTTATAGGCATAATGATGTTTTATTCAGTCGACCTATTGATGTCCTTGTGCGGTTCGTGGGTTAATCAACCATTTTTATATGCCATCCGGTGTTGGGGGGCAAGGATAATGTGAGTGTGGGCTGAATTGTTCGGTCGTTCAGAACGACACTTTTCACTGCAATTTAATTGAATGCACACACACACACGGGACACATAACTAGTTACAAATATGCAGTTATTCATGGCAGGCAAAAGGATATTGTGGGGTAGAGGGAGGGGCTGACGCGGTTGGTCATGTTCCGAGTGCATCTATTAATAATGTCAACCGCAATTTTATGTTTACGTTCCATTCCATTTCATTTCATTTTATTGTTCATTTCACTGCCGTCAATTCATGCATCCGTCTGTCCTTTTGTCCAATTGCCTGGCGGTAGCTCTGCCTGCGAGGGTGGGTGGGGGAGGATGAGGATTGAACTAACCTCGTTTATTGACCCATTGATTTCCCAGGGGCAGCTTACGTCCTTCTGTCTCTGGCATGTGGGACTGGATTAAAATGCAATTTTTGATGTCCTTTCAATTCTCTAATGGGTCTCATTGAAGGCTTCTGAATTTACGATATCCTCGTCTCGTCTCAGAGAAAAAGTTTATTTTTGGAGTTCTTGTTTCTTCCACGATGTCCGATCTTCTTGCCTTACTGATTTTTACTTGCTTTCTGTTTTTCTTCTTGTCTCCTGAAGAAATCAAGAGTTCTTCAGGAATTTATAGCCTGAGGCTTTGATCATAGCTTTTTTTTTGTTACCTTAACGAATTGATTAATTTGTTTAATTTTCCCCAGGAAGCATTTCAGGTTTTATCCGTCGATCATTGCAGAAATCAATTTTCATTTAGCGGCTTCTATGTTCGTCTTTCCTGTGTGTTTGGTCCTGTCATCTACTCATTGTAATTAATGATTGAAGCGCCGCCTCCACGCGCTGGCCCGCCCCGAATCGATTAAATTTTATAAATCAAATACAATGGCCGTCCAGGCAATTGATTATCCTGTTTTTTTGTTCGCTTTCGCGTTGTGCGCTGTTTTGTGTCGATTTTCATTTAATTTGTGTAAAAAGGACAGCAACGCTGCCCGCATTTAAATGAGGCAAATGAAAATGAAAATTGCAAATTCAATGGGAAAAATCAACTCGACATTATGCAGCCCAGCCAACGCCGCCGACTGTTGCACGTGGCGTATGAGTAATTCGCTCTGCAATGAGTTGCGGCAGCAGCAGCAGCAGTAACAGCAACCACAGCCAGATCCTGGGCCTGGCAAACCAACGCACTTAAGTCGAAATTATGAAATATTAACGGCCAATTGACATTTCACTCGTCCCACACGAAAGCCAAACGAGCAATCGACCTGTGCGGCGGCCAACGAAGCAAGCATCAGGGGGGGGGGGGGAAGGTGTTGAATGTGGGGCAAAATTGTAGGGCGTTTGGGGCGGGGGCGTGGCAGGGCAGGGCAATCATAAAACTCATTCGATCGTTCAATGAATAATTTCCGCTTTAATAAATTTCATAAGGCAAAGATGCGATTTGCAATGTGATTTCTGACACACACGCACAGCCATACACACAACCATACACACAACCATAGACACGTTTAGCTTCATTTACAGTCCCTTGCATTTCTCGAATGTTTGAAAGGTTTGCTGGGCCGGGCAGATGACAATTTAAGGCAGCGATGCTTTAAAAAATAATTGAGGAACTTTTTAGCCAAAGAATTGAAAGTCTTTAGTGAAAAGGAAGAATCTTCTTTGGATGCTGGCAGGTTCCCCTGAATTTCAAAGAGGAACAAAGTTTGGACGTAGTTATAAATTAAGTAAAGAGGTTAAAATGCAACTCTGTCTTTAAAGGGAACTGAAAGCAAACCAAAAAGGGAGCGCTCTTTTTTCCTATTTAATTCTCGAGCTCTTAAGATTGCTGATCTTTGCTTTAATTTCTTCTCTAGCGAATTTTATTATATAATTTTTAGTGGAGCTGAAATCAGGGCTCTCTGATTTGTGGTAAAGGTGTAAATCGAAGTTTGATTAAAATCAGATTGAGGGAAACTCGGAGAAACCGGAAGGCGGAGTCTCAAGTCCTTAACCCACCGGGGTCAGGGGTCAAATAAATCAAAGTTTGATAAAAAACAGGTTGATTGAAACTCAGAGAGTCTGAAAGTCGGTGGCCAAAATCCTGAACCGATTTCTTTATCCCTTTGAAAGCAACACCGTCTGGGGTTGTTTGAATTTCAAGATCCCAAGGAAGCAGAGAGAATTGCAGAGAATTGCATGATATATTTTGCCCATGTGTCATTTACCACTTCAATTTGCATTCCATTTGCCAACGGATTCCCCGCGCCGAAATCGCAAGCCTTTTTTTTTCCTTCATTTCGCCGAGTAGGGAGCGGGGCGAGGGGACTGAGCAGACCAATTTCCAGCGACACATTTGAATATAAGAAAGCGCGGCGGAGGAGAAGCTTTGCTGAAAATTTGACACCCTCCATCGATTCAGAAATGGTAAATTCAATTGGTAACTTGGATTTCTTGCCATCGCCTTACCTCATCCTCTGCCGTAATCATCATCATCATCATCGCCATCATCTCTCGTCCGTGAATGGCCGGGGGAAGGAGGCCATTTGACAGCCGCCGCATTTCCCGCTCAACTCGTCCAGTCGCCCCCCACGCCCGCCATCAACTTTGTCGTCTTATCTGGAAGTGTTCTTTTTTCCCCCTCCCTCCTCCTCCAGATGACTAGAGGAATTACGACTGCGGGTATGAGACACTGACAGCTGCAGTTGCCGCCAGCGCGGGGGGAGGGGGGAGACTACTCAAAAGCAATCAAAGCAACGAAATTGAACCCATACGAGAAAGGGAAGGGGGGTGGGAAATCCGAAAATCGAAGGGAAACCAAAGCAAAATGAATAACACAACAGACCGCATGACACTGAATACGCGTATGCGATGCCAGGATGCCGAGGGTGGTCAGGATGGGGTCACCCACATTCTGGCCACAAAAAAAAAAGCCGGCCTGAAAGGCCCTGGACGTCATCGAATTTCCATGAATGCCGGAGGAAGTTTTTTCAAGAGAATTTTTTCGTATGAGTTTCGGTGGGAAAATAAGAATATGAATTTAAGTTCGAAAGCTGCGAAGGTAAAGAACCAGAAGCGGAGATTTTTAAATAATTCAAGAGATAATTTAGCGAGTGACTTTATCGCAAATCCAAGAAGTACAGAAACGTCCAGAGGACTCTTATTTGGGTTTTTGGCTAAACTTAAAAGATCTCTTTATTGGCTTAAATTTGCTGATCTTATTTCTCTTCCAAGTAGCCCATAAAAAGTAAGCTTAAATCGCGAGAGAATTTAGCGAGAGACTTTATCGCAAATCCAAGAAGTATAGAAGCGTCCAGAGAATTTTTAATTGGGTTGTTGGCCGAAGTGCCTAAAAATTACTTGAAAGATCTCTTCATTTGTTTAGAATTTGTTGATCTTATTTCTCTTTCAAACAGCCTATAAAAAAGTAAGCTTAAGTTAGGAACTCGGTGAAGAAAGGGAGAATATTTTTGTGGATCTTCTTTCTAATTCAATTTTGGGGTTTTCCTTCAATTCTTTGTGATTGAAGAAGGATCGGAATTTCAATTAACGAATGGATTAATTTTGGGAATTTTTCCAAGTCAAAGTCAGGAAGCATTTTAGGTTTTATCCGCCGTTTTACCTGGAATTCTTAGTAATTGAAAGAGGATCGTAATTTCAATGTCTTCCTCTTTTTAAACTCTCTTCTTTACTAGGCTTTCAGATCGTTAACTTCTTTGTGCCCGAACTTTGAAGTCCCTGCTTTCGTATCCCATTAATATTATTGTGGGTCTTCTTTCTAATTCAATTTTGGCTTTAAGTTTCAATGTCTTCAATCTTAAATCTCTAATTCATTAGGCTTTGAGATCCTTAGCTTCGTTTTCCCCAATTTTGGCTTCGAATCCAAAATTCGAGCTAGATTTCTTCTAGACTCTTTTGCCTTTATTCTTTCTTGGATTTCCTAGTGGTTCCTTTTCTTTTAATTCATTCATTGGGAATTCTTTTCTTTCGAATCCTCAAGCTCTTTAGACACTTTCTGTTTTCTCTGTCGATTCCTTTCTACTTTACCGGTCCTCAGACTCTTGCAGAGTTTTAGAGCCCCCAACAACTTTAGATGTCCCAGAGGCGGACGGCTTTCCGCCACTTGGCCCACAGCGCGTTGTCCGGTCCGCAGAGCGGATACCTCTCGGATCCCAGGACCGGCGACCGGCGACCACTTGTGTAAATTGTGGCAATCACGATTTAATAGATAAAAGCAAAAGCAACTAAAAGAGTTCAAGTGGATAAAGCATAAAGCATCCGCCCACACAAAAGGCCAAAAAAAAAACGTAGAAGAACGAAAGGCAGGACCCAAGGACCTTGGCCACGGCCACCAACAACAATAGCACAACACGCTCACCAGCTGCGGGGATGACAAAACAGTTTTAAGAGCTCCCCTAGGAACGATCTGAGCTAAAGCTCAGGCTAATAGAGCCGCCCCCCAGTCGTCCTGCGCCGGTCCTCCTGTCGGCAGGTCGGGGGCATATATGAGCCGAGATTTTAGACCAAGCGAAGGGCAGCAGCCAAAGTGATAAGGAGCAAGGATGAGCGGAGCGGGGAGGGGCGATGCTGAACTGCCCTGAACTCGGGGTGCAAGGAAAGAGGCAAAAATTCCGGGCAGCGGATACGCGACGACAACGACACCACCCCTCTCCCCCCCTCTTGTGTGCCCCGCAGCGAAGGGATCAAATTGAAGGCCCAACCCTCCCAGCTGCCTGGGCTCCCAGTGGCTTAGCCCGGCGCCCCATCGCCTCGCTGAGGTGACAGCCAAACTGCTGACGTTTGATGGCAACGATTGCCGCCATATTGTGCTCTGCCGGCGCGGGCAGCGCTGCCGGCTTCATCGGCTTGTGTCTCGCCTGTCGTCATCGCTGTTGATGACGGAAATTGATAAACGCGCCAAAAGGGAAATCTTTTCCCATGCAAGGCGCGCAATCAAACACCCCAAACCCGCTGCCCGCCTCCGCCCAGCCCATTGCCTTTGGGTTTCACCTAACGGATCTGGCAATAGGCAAACCGGGCAAGGCAGCGGCCAAACGAAATGAAAACGAAATGCGAATCGACGGAATGGAATCTATGCCGCGGGGCGGGGGGCCCATTGAATCACCAAAATCAAAAATTGAGCATCTTTTGATGAGGCGACAGCGCAAACGGGAAATTCCACCAACTCAAAGCAACACTCATTCCAAGCACCAAGGAGGTGGGAGGACATAAACAGCTTTCATCGCTTTAATCACCGTTTGGCTGAAATATGCCTCCTGGTGAATCCATGAAATTAATCAACAAATTTCCAAAAACAAAGAAACAACGGAAGCCCCTCAAATCAAAGTGAGCGGCAATTAACAGGACTCCAACTTAAGCAAGGAATGGAAAGGGGTCTAAAAATAAGGACAATAACAAAGGCGTCGCCGGAAAACAGCGAGTGGTTCAGACAGAGATCGTTATTTCCGAAAGAAGCCTTTTTAACCCTTTCAAAGTTTCATTTTTAATATTCTTTTTAGAATATTCTTTTTCGACCTTATTTTCTATGATGATCCCACCATGGGGGGCGCTCCAGCTTAGAACTCAAATTAAGCTTGATCATATTTACTAACTTACAAAGTTTGGTGGATTTGTGAGAAAGCGTCAAATGCTTGAAAGTGTCGAGGGCGGCTTATGAACAGCTTTATTTTTGGCATTACGGTTTATATTTTATGTTCCAGTAATTTGCATTTTCCACGTGAATATGGAAAGACGATATGGTCTTATGACTTAAGCTCTTCTGCCTTGACAAGTGTAGTTCCCTCAGTCCCTCCACCAAATGTTCCATGATTGCAAATACACTATTTCCTAACTCCCATCGATATCTGGGAGAGTGTCCTTTTATTCAGCCCCGATATAGACTGAGTTATATGCTAGGAAGTGGGGAATTATAGACTTTATGAGAGCTTAAGAGAATCCTTCATTAATTTGTGGATATTTTTAAGGAAACTATGTGATATCACTTTGGAGACTTCAATAATTTGTGGATTTTTTGTAAGATCTTGATTTTAACTTTACACCGATATAGGGATTGGAGACTTAAGAGACTGAATAGGTTTTTTTATATGTTGATATTTTTAAAGGCTTCGAATTAGGCTTTTCCGATATAGACTGACTTGTGTATTAGGAAGAGGAGACTTGAGAGACTTAAGAGACTTCATAATTAATTTATGGATATTCTTTGAGGTCTTGAAGTTTATTTTACCGGTATAGACTGAGTTATTGCTAAGGGTAAATTATGGACTATATAAGATCGCTTAAGAGACTTTTTCAAAAAGTTGAGCATATTTTTTAAGGTCTTGAGTTAAACTTGACCGATATAGACTGGGTAATATTGTAGGGAGTTGGAAAGGAACTTCCGAGCTATATAAAATAGCTAAAGAGACTTTTTCGTTAATATTTATGGATATTTGTAAATTTATGACTTTATTTATTTTTTTACCGATTTATGTATCAAATTATTTATTTCCTTATTTCTTTTTACAGAATTCTGATGCCAACCAGAATGAAAGGTAAGTCAATTTGATGTAAATTATTTATGAAAATAAAAACATAAGAGGCTGTCGAGTTTGTGGGGCCATTGAGGGGTTAATGCGTTGAAAATTCACCGCTAAACTGACAGGCACCGCGGCAACAAATAAACAAACTCTGCATTGGCAAGGACTTGCGGTGGGCGTGGCCCCGAAAAGAGGCGGCGCGCTCACACCAAAAGTGACAAAGTGCACTGGCAGCGGCGGTCACACCAGCGGGCAGAAAAATACAAAAACAAAAAAAAAATACAAAGGCAGTCGAGTGACTAACGGTCCGACAGCCAAGACACACACACACACACACACACACTCATACACACGCACACTCAAGCGAACTCGGCGCTCTGCTAATGCAACTAAATTGCAAGCTTTGCTGGCAGAGACAAACGGCCGACAGCAGCGCCGCCAACAACAACAGCAGCCCCACAAAAAGAGGAAATAAGTGATTGTGTGTGTGTGTGTGTGTGTGTGGGTGGGTGGGGGGTGGGGGGTTGCTGAGGGCTTGTTGTTTACGTTCCTCGCAAAAATTGAAACATTTGTATGCAAACTGCACACGGCGGCAGTCCTGTTGTTGTTTTTTTTACCGTTGATTTTTATTTCTCACAACCGAACGCCCAAAGAGCGCGCCACCAGCAGCAGCAGCGGCGGTGGCAGCAGCAATATAACCGTTAGTAGTCCCGTTAACTAAACGTATAGCTCAACTGGCTGGCGGCTTTGCCGTCCCTGCGCCCTTCAACGTGTGCCTCGTCCTTGCGCCTGTTCCTTTTTTTGTGGGGCGGCGTTGTTGTTGTTTTTGTTGTGATTTGTGTGGCTTTCAAATTGCAAAATTCGCGGAAGCTGGCATTTATTCGGTTGGCTAGAAACGAGTCTGGGAAAAGTTGGGGTGGTGGTTAAAAAAAAGCCAAGTTTAGCCCTAAAATTGGTTGGGAAAGAAAAGGACGAAGTAAATAATATTATAGATATCCAGCCAACGTTTTGTGGGGAATTTTAATATTATTTTATAGTTTGTGGCTTTTAAATAAGAACTTCAGATTGATCATAAAATTCTAATGTAAAAAGTTATTTAAGAAATTGAACAGATGGCCAGACAAACAGAACAGACAACAGTTGAGCAGTTGGGTTGTTTAGTGAAGCTTTATTTTTTCTCAAATAAGTTCCTTTTTATTCCCTATGATTCTCACTAATTTCATAAAATTCTTATGCCAAGCAAATGGACAGATAAAAGATTATTAAGGAATTTAACAGGTGGACAGAAAGACAGTTGGGCAGTTGCACAGTTGGGCTATAAAGTGAAGCTTTAAATCCTCAATTCATCTTCTTTTGTTCCCTGAATTTCTCACTTATTTCATAAAATTCTTAGGCTTGGTAAATGGACAGATAAATGATAATTAAGGAGTTGAACAGATAGACAGTTGAGCAGTTGTAAGACTCTTGAATTTAACCCTCTAAGAAGCTATCAATCCCCTTAATTCGTCTCCTTTTTGTTCCCCTACATTCTCACTATTTTTATGCGCAGATCTGAGAATTCTTTTTAAGAGTTTGTGGCTTTGAAACAAGAAATATTATGAAATTGAACAGATGAACAGACAAACAGTTGGACAATTGAGCAGTTGGCCTATAAAGTGAAGCTATCATTTCCCTCAATTCATCTTTTTTTTTCCTAAGATTCTTACTTATATAATAAAATTCTTATGCTAAGCAAATGGACAGATAAAAGTTTATTATGGAATCGAATAGATGGACAGAAAAACAGTTGGAGAATTGGGTTGAAAGTCTTTTAATTTGATCGCTTTAAAAAGCTATAATTTCCCTTAATTCATCTTATTTTTGTTCCCTAAAATTCTCACTAATTTCACACGAAGATCTGAGGAATCTTTTTCCCCCTTTTCCCATTTAATCTCGACTATTAAATTATTTCTTGCGATTGATAGAATCCGTTTCTTATAAAAGCCATAAAAACTTCAGTCCAAATTTAGATTTTCTAGCTGGCAACATTACAATTCTTTTTATCCCATCCTGATCCTTATCTTTTTATGATCTCTCGGTGGTTTTTGGGTTCTGTTTTTTTCGTTCCAATGAAAATTGGCAACCCTGTTTGCATTTGCTCGTGTGCGCCGGATGCTTGGGGGCGTTGGCAGTGGCACCTCCGAAAGTGTCACATATTTTTATTTTGCACCCTCGCATGCCTGCGAGGTGCCTGGCCCGGGCAGTGGTCCTGCTGATTTCGACGCTTCGTCGCCTGGTTTTTGTCGTCGGGGCCACGCGTCGACTAACTGATTTGTTGATGTTGTTATGCAATTGCAATTTGATGTGGGCAAACACTTCGCCTCCCTCCCCCCCGGCAGGCCGGGGCTGGCGCCATTTCAATTTGATTTGCCATCGATGCGGGCGGCGCATTGCTTTTGTGATTGCGGGCGGTACAGTTGGCTACAAAAGCCCGAATTGATTAAACAAATAACCGCTCGGTAGCCGCAACTTGCGGCCATTTTGTTGAATCGCTGCGTCGACGTCGCCGTCGCCGTCACCGTCGACGTGGCAGAGAAAATCTTTTGCAATTACCGTACACGAATTTGCCATACAACAGCCGGCGGCGGCCGTCCACTTTCATTTACCCAACTGTCCATCCGGCCGTCCGTTCAATTGCCAGCGTTGCATATGAAATTTTCGGTTTGCTTTCGTTTCTTTTGCCTTCGACGATTAGAAGAGCTCCGGACAAGTTGAGCGATTGGCTGGACGTGCCGGCCTGTCCAGTTTGGTTGACTCTGGCGACAAGCCATTTGCATTGGCCGCCCCTTCGGATTGCCTGGCGTTAATAAATTGCCAGGGTAACTAACACGAAATCCGTACGTCCTGCCGTCCGTCCCACAGCACACCTAATTCCGATAGGCTAAAGTAAACGGGGCAACAGTGACCGATGCGTCCATCGGGAGGCTTGGCGAGCCTCATTCGATTTGTGAAGGGAAGCAGAAGCAGACGAAATGTTGATAAGGATGATGTGGAGGCCGAGGAGCAGGAAAAAGCCGGCAGGGTAATCCCATCAAGGCCTGGGAATTGTCAACAGAATTAAAAACCGGAAGATCGTGGGCTTTGTGGAATGCGGACAACTGCCAGCAAACGACGAACCCAAAATAGGGAAGTTGGGTCATTTTTGGGTCAAGGATTCTCGACCGAGAGATCGTAAGTTAATTTCTCCTCAGACTCATTAGTCTTCTGGAAATTCCTGAGAGATAATAGAAACTATTTATAAGGGTATTCAGTATAGTTTTCGCTCCCCAAAAGTTCCATGATTTCTGTGATCCTCTCTTGGGTTTATTTTGTTTTCTAACTTTTCTTGAAAGAGTTTTATTATTATTCTTTATTCTTTTTCGTAGTTTTGGGATATTTGAGGTCATTTTGTTCTCCTTTTTTCTGCAATTTATGGGAGGAAACTGAACTTTTTCCTATTCTCAATCATAAGTAAACGAGTTAACCCAAAAACGCTGGCTTCAGTTTTTGCAAAGTTGGATCAAAATCAGGCCAAAAATTCTCCCCCCGGCAGATCGTAAGTTGAGGCTTAATGGTCCTCTCGTAATTCCTGGGCGAGAATAGAAGACATTGATAAAGTGGAGGGTATTTTTCGCTCTCCAAAAGTTCCATGATTTCGGAGATCCTCTCTTGGGTTTATTTTGTTTTCTTTCTCTTCCTGAAAAGTGTTTTTTTTGGTGTTATATTTTTTTATTTTTCTTTTTCGTAGCTCCGGAATATTTGAGGTCATTTTATTCTCTTTTTTTTCAATTTAGCGGAGGAAACTGTACTTTTCCCCATTCTCAATTATTTTTAATTCTTGAACCCAATTTATGGAAGGAAACTGTACTTTTTCCTATTCTCATTCATCTTTAATTGCTGGTCCCAATTTATTGGAGGAGAATGTTCTTTTTTCTATTCTAAATCATTTTTAGATGCTGAACCCATTTTTCTGGAAGGAAACTGTACTTTTTTTGATTTCTCATTTATCTTTAAATGCTGACCTCAATTTATGGGAGGAAACTGTACTTTTTTTTGTTTTCCCGTCCATCTTTAATTGCTAGGAGCCCCTAAGACTTGATCCTTGCCAGTTATGAATTACCTTTTTAAAGAGGTAAAAAGAGAGAGACAGAGACCGAAGGAACCTTCACATTTATCCTAAGTGAAAGTGTATGAAAGCGAGGGATTGGGGTCCTTATTTCTATGCGGGCTTCTAATAAATAAAACATACGCTGTCCTGCCCTCATCATCATTTCCCCAAAGAAGGCGACAGGAGCAACAAAAATGGGGTAGAGGGTTAGGAAGAGTGCGTGGAGGAGGGGGCGGGGGAGAAGGTTGATTTGAGTGGGTGGAAATTGCTGTAATTGCAGATCATTTGTTCGGGCTGCCGGCGGCCTCCCAACGAGATTAATTGCACCGCTGAGCGTTGGTGGCTGCGGTGGCGTTGGTGTCCTGAAAGGAGGAGGGGGGGGGGGGGACAGGGGTGAGTGGCTACCCTCATGTCGCTGGCAGCGGTTGGCTTCGTTCGTCGTTCGCACGAAAATCCAATTTATGCACCTTACCTTTTTTTGGTGCCCCCCCCACACACACACAAACACACACACATGCGTGTGTGTAGAGAAAAACGTCAATGTCATAAACATCCGGAAGGGGTGGGGGGTGGGGGTGTGGCTGGTGTCGGTGTCGAGGCAGGCATCGAATTAGGCCTACAAATGAAAATGAAGTGATGACCAAAAAATCCTTTGGGCCTTGTAATGTAACCAAGTCCTGGTGACTGCCAGCAAGGCGATCGGTCAGCTGGGGGAGGGGGGAGCGGACAAAGAAAAGCAACCAGCGCTGGTTCGTTGGTTTGTTGAGGAGCCTTAGGTCGGCAATTTCATTTGGCTGCATTTTTTACCCTCCACCATCATCGTTCTTTCGAATTGGAGGATTTTAAGGTCTCTTCAGTATTTTAAAAGCTCAGGAATTTTAAGTTAGACGTTTTTAAGATCAAATCGACGCTTGGAATCCATTAAAAAACATTTCGTTAGTTACTTAAAGAAGACTGAAGGGTTGCGTTGTTTTCAAGGAATCTTTAAAGTCGTTAGACGATCCTAAGTCTTTGTTTCAAACTGTTGAGGTTCCTTCAGAGATTCTTCAAGACCTTTGGCTGCTTTTAGGAACCTCGAAAGTTTTGAACTTTAGCAATTTTATTCGATTTTTTAACGACTCTTCAATTGGCAACTCAGCAACTCTGAAAACCCAAGAAAGCTAGCCAGTCTTCTTCTTTCTTTATGATAAATCTTTGTCCTACGTCTTTACTTCAAATTGAAGAGGTTCCTTTAGAGATATTTGAAGAAATTCGGCTTCTTTTGGGAGTATCAAGAGTATTACAATATTTTATAATAATTGTATTCGATTTTCTAACAATTCTCCAACGACTGCTCAACAACTCTGGAAACCCAAAAAAGCTCACCAGTCTTCTTCTTTCTTTGTGATCAGTCTTTGTCTTACGTCTTTGTTTCAAATTGAAGAGATTCTACCTGTAGAGATTCTTAAGGAGCATTGGCTGCTTATTGAATCAACGAAAGTAAATTACCATAATAATTTTATTCGATCTTCGGACGACTCTCAAACGACTGCAGAGCAACCCTGGAAACTTTGAAACTTTCCAAGAAAGTTCGCCAGTCTTCTTCTTTCTTTCTGATAACTGATCTTTTAGCTTTTAGACTTGAAATTCTCCCTCAAGCTAGAACTGTTTGAAGGCCTTTGATTTAATTATTTCTTATGGACTTAAAAGAAAGCTCAAGAACATATAAGAACTTTTTCCTGAGATTCTGGCTCCCCCATGAACCAGTCTATAGATAAATCTATAGATCTAACCTTTGCCTTCGCTTTATAGAAGAGATTTTTCACACCATCTTAACTCCAGACGAGTCAGCGGCATCCGAGAATAACTTTCCCTTCTCTCTCTCTTCTTTCTCTCTCTATAAAGAAGAGTATTTGGCAGTCGTTATCAGTCCTCCAATTAACCCTCTCCGGGCCTTTTTTGACTCTTGCCTGTTTTTGTATTTCGTGTTCTCTGGCGGCAAACGATGATGAATGTGCCGCTCTGGCTGGCCCGGCCTAGGGGTCGTCTAGTGTCCTTTACTGTCCTGGCCCCGCGCTGCCTTCTTCGGGAAGAACTATGTGGCAACTGTTGCAACTGCCAGGGTTGCTGCTGGGTAATTTCCTCCTTGCCCCGCTACCTTTGCCGAAAAAAAACGTTGCACGCACCAAAAGGCAAATGAAAAATGGCACTTGCAACAAAAACAACAAAAAGGATACAACAACGCAAGGCAACCGAGCGCAGGCAGCCCCACACACACACACACACGCCCACTTTGAATGTTGACAACGAGGAGAGCTCGCGAGGCCTGCGGACGCCTCTGCCTGTGTCTGTCCGTCTGTCTGTCGTTGCACAAAATTGGAAAATATGTCAGGATTTCGATTTTTCGTATTTTTCGCAATTTTGCTGCCATATTTCTTCCCCCCTCCCCCAGGCCCACCCTGGATAGCTTCACGTCTCAGCTTCTTACCCCCCTCCCCTCTCAGGCTTCCTTGTGCTTTCTTTTTCTCTCCCATTCGTTGTTATTTGCTCTTCACTTTGCTCGTTAGGTGAGCACTTTTTTTTCTTCTTTTTAACCTGAGCAACCTCAGGACGATTCGACGTCTTTTTCTTCCGATGCTTCTTCTTCTTCTTGGAGTTTTTTTTAAGTTAACTAGAAATTGGAAAATTGCAGGCGAACACACAAACAACGAAACAAACGAAATGACGACAACGACGATTGCCAGCTGAAGGAAAAAGGGGGCGGGGGGCAGTGCAGTTTCCCAGGCAATTGCAAAAACAAGTGTGCGTGTGTGTGTGTGGGGGGGGGGGGGGGAGGGGAAGGAATCCCCAAAGTTCGCCGTTGTGGTTCGGTTCGGAAAAAAAGGCAAAAACAATCAAACAAAAAATTCTTT